>VZUI01026600.1:0-228478 GCA_013401135.1 Cettia cetti | reverse complement strand
GGCGGGTTCCTGCTTCCGTCTCCTCCCGCCGCCCCCTCCGCCCGGCACCCGCGGCAGCGGCGGCGCGGGCTCCGCCGGCGGCGCCGGCACTCCGGTAAGGGGATGCGGGGGCTCGGCGGCAGCCGCGGCGGCGGGGAAGCGGGTGCCGAGGCGAGACGGGGCTGCTCCGGCCAGCGTTCCCCATCCCTTCCCCGGGCCTGGCGCCGCCGCTTTCGCGACTCGAGCGCTGCTCGGCAACCGCTGCCGCCGCCGCCGGGGTGGTGATGGCGGGGAGGAGGCCGGTCCCCGCCGTGTGCCGGCGTCCCCGTGGGCTCTCTCACCTGAGGGTCGCTGGTGGGGCCTGAGACCGCCGGAGAGCGCGGCGGAGGAAGGGGAGGCCGGGGCTCGGCGGGCGGCCGGGGCATCACCGTCGGCGGCGGGGCCGGGCCGGGCCCGGGAGGGAGATGCGTGCGAGCCCCGGGCGGCGCGGGCAGCGGGGTTCCCGCAGCGCGGAGCGCGGCTGCCGCCGTCCCGTGCGCCGCGGCCGCAGGGCGCGGGAGGCGGCCTCCAACTTTCCTTGTCCCGGGAACTGCGGCCGCCCGAGGGGACGCCTGCTTTTGGCAGGGAGGAATACACGGGAAACGTGGGCTTTGAGGACGGACGCTCTAGGGCCCCCTGATAGCTCGAGAAAGTGCTTGTCTGACACGGGTACAGAGCCATTGGTTGTTGCCTGGGGCTTTTCCCACGGCGACCTTTCCTGTATTTCGGCACAATTGACTTTGGTCGTGGATACTGTTACTGGTGAGGCTCTGGCGATTTACCCCCTAGGCGAGTTAGTGCTTGATGTATGCTCGAGTCTTTCACACGAGTGTGCAAGTAGTGTGTGCACTGTGTTCCTGATGCGCTGCAAACACCAGTCTGTGACCCTCTGCTTTCAGAAGTTCCTGGTTGAGGGTGCAAGAGGCAGGAACTATAGTGCCGTGGTGCAGGTTGTACCAAGAAGCCTAAGGGCAAAGGCATCAGCTGTAAAATTGCTTGTCGAAAGGCTGTAACTTCCTCGGGCAGTACCTGCTGTCCTTGCCCCCTCAACGCACACATGGTACGCTGTGATGCACATGCTGTGTGTACATGGATGTGGCAAACACCACTGTATTCAGAAAATTCCTGTACTTTGTCTGTTATCTTGTATTAGCACTTGTTACCTCTTGTTCTCTGTGTGTGTGTTTGTATACTGAAACATACACATCAGCTGAAAGTTGTATGTTTCAGTATACATGTGTGTATATACATACATACATACATACTCTTTCTATCCCTTAGCACAGGATCTTAATGTGTAGGCCTGAAAGTTAATGGAGTAAATACTTCAGAAAGAGTAAGCATGAAAAGGTTTATTGATTTTTATAGTATTAATCTTATTTATTTTTCCAAGTAATTTTCCACTACAAGTCATCAAAAACTTCAGAAAAATCTGAATTGCAAAAGCAAATAAGTGGCCAACTTGCCTGTGCTGCTGTTGCTTGGGGTGCTTTTACAGATGACTGTTACGATTCCTTTCATTATTAAGGAAAACTAGCTGTGAGAAGTTGGTGGCTCTGCTTTGCTGTATTTCCAGTAGCGTCGGTTTCTCCGGTTATTGCAGGTATGCTTACTGCCACATTTTTATTGATGCTCATTAGAGTTCCATATGTATATCTACCTCAAGCATATTGCAAAGTTTACATATTTTCCCAACTACATGTAATAAGACAGCTTTTTCAAAGTTGGAAGAATAATTAATTACTCATATTTTCTGAGCAAGAAGTTCAGCTGTGAGGTAAAGGCAGGAATCAGCTTGGGAGTGTTGGATCAGGAAAATTCACATTTTAGTTATGTAGCTGCCAGGACATTTGATGACTGAGAAATACGGAAGGTCAGTTGGAAGTTGTAGTTCACTGTCTTCATTTGTTTAAAATTTTGTCGGTTTCATGAGCTAAACAACTTAAAATATACTAGTTCTAGCTAGTATGAGGAAAAAAAAAAGAAATTAGCTATACTTGCTGGGGTAGAAATGGAGCTCCTTCACCTAAGTGAGTCAGTAAAGGTTGTACTAAACCTTTGGTTTGACATCTGTGGTTTATGATCACTTTATTGAGACTGCAAATAGAGACTTGGTCACATAATTGAATGCTTATGTATTACAAATATTGCACACCATTCATAGTGTAAATATCTTATTTTTGGTCCATTTCTGTCTTTGTGTGGCTGTATGGAATAGGTATTTTATCTGTCAGATCTTTTCTAAACCAAATGATTTTCCCAGGCTTGGAATGCATGCAGTTAAAAATAATAAATGATAATTTTATTTATAGTTTATCAGATCAATCTGTTCATTGACATTTCAGTGGATAAAGATGAAGAAGGTTTGGATTTGAGTATTTATATCTTGTTGCAGAGTTAGAAGGAAAGTAAAAAGTCATTACTATAATCTTAGTCTGGTCTGGAGGGGGAGCTAGTGTCAAAGCAAAAGTGACAGTTTTCTGGACTCCTTCAAAAGCTTGTTGTTTGATCATAGAATATGCTTCTAATACAATAAGGAAAACAAATATAGATGATGCATGCTATGTATGATTGCATTAATGTGCATCTCTTGTATCTCTTGTATGATGAAAACAATTTGCAAGTGAAGTGATGTGGGATTTTTTTAGGGAAATAGAGTATGTGTTTTGCTATTGTGCAACAAAAACTGTACCCAAAGAACTTTGAAATTGCAAGATTAAGCTCTTATAAATCATGAAATGGCAGAATTAAAGATTCTTGTAAGACATGTAATGTGGCCTATAAGTGTAGGCTTAAATGTTACATTTTTCCCTACAATGTTGCTTTCAGTATTTAGCATAGAATGGCGTGGATGATGTTCAGTGTGCAATACAAAATCTTTTTTCTTGGTATCAAATAATGTGTGGCCTCACTATTTGTTTATGTGCTGTTCATGCTGTACTTTCTTAATTTCCTCTATTGCTGTTTCATTACCTTCAGTCCCTAGTGCCTGCATGTTACACTAGTAATATTTTCACATAAGTCTCGTGAGATATATTATGTATTCCTTTGTGTTGGATATCCAATTTTAGGACCTTTATGATATGATTTTTCAAAATAATCAGTGTTTTAATGATTTATGTGTTCTAAGATGTTTTCCCATAAAGGTCTAATTTACTAACAATAATCTGGCTTTTTTTTGTTGTTTTTAATAAACCCCTCAACAGGGATCCATGGATGCATATCTAGAGAAGACTTCATTGCTTGATTTGTAGTATGGTGTGTCTTGATTTAGGCTGCGAGTATAAACACGTAGATCTGTTGCAGTGTTAACCCCAAGGTACTAAGTCCATATTCTTGATGAAGAGTGGATTGCTCATTAAAAGTTTGTGGGGGTTTTTGATTTTTTTTTTTTTCTTTTAAAGATTATTTGCAGTGCATGTGGCAAGGTCCTTATATAATATAATGTTGTTATTTTTTTTTTTCTAACACTTTGTTCAGTAACATAACAAGAGTTCCTTGGGCACAAGGGCACAGAGAACAAGATCAAATAACCTTTAATTTTTGTGATGTGACTTTTTTTTTTTTTTTTTAACTGGTGGTTAGGTTTTTGATAGTCAACTGTTTAAAACTCCACAAAATTCTTTTCACATAACCAAAATGTTCAACATTCTAGATTAAAAAAAAGGCAGCAGGCCTGATAGACAGGAGGAAACCCTCTGTCCTGTAGGATTGCACATATGACTAATATGCATATAGCATATAAATCTTTAAAAATGCTGAAATTTGTCCATTTTGCCATGAGACTTGTGCCACTTGAGCTTGGTGAGAATGTGATACTACTAATTTGTAATTCAACTGTGTTCCAAATGATGTTGTCTGTGTATGGTTTTCTGAGATTTTTAACAGTTTGAAAGTAGAGGTGAAACTCTGAAATCTTGAGTTCTGTTCCAGACTCTGGGACTGAGCATGTTCTGATGGATGCTGATTTTTCTGCTTATTCCTTGGGTGATATCTCTGTCCCAATCTTCTTTGCCCTATTCTGAAATTTTTATCACAATGCTATTTTCACCAAGTAAACAGTTTTTTCTTGCTAAAGGACTTCTTATCTGACATTCAGTACTGCTGTGCATAGAGGTTTTAACTAATAAATTGTTTATCCTAGTTTCTTTCACTGTTTGGATCCTTTCTGGCTTTTTACAGTCCTGTCTGTTGGTCTCAGGTTTCTGTCCACTACCCTCAGTTTCACATCCAGCTCTCTGTCATGAAAAGGATCTCTCCTCTTTGTGTTGTGAATTTCCACTGGCTCCTGTAGTTTTGTCTTCTGTGGTTTTCCACCTTCAATTTTGTGCTTCTTTCTTTCTGGCTTCCCTCATCTGAATTTGTTCTTCTTACCCATCTCAGACTTGGTATGTATCCCAAACTCAAGATTATATTCACTGTGTCAACTGTATCAGCTTTTTCTCACATTACAGTTCTTTCTTTAGTCAAATTTTTTTGGCTCCTCTCTTTTCTACCCTTTTTTTTACGTGGACAGCTTATGTTTTCATTCAGCAGGGTCATCACTGAGAATAAATTTAAATGCCAGTGATCCATCTTGATAGTCAGGAAAGCAAGCAGGCCTTTCAAGAGATGAACTTGCCTTTGTGGGGAACTCCTGTTGGAGCTGCAGTGCAAAAATGGGATATGCAAACAGGGGCAGCTGGGACAGGCTACAAAGGAGAAATTTAGAAAAATTGTCCTGGTGTGTAGGGGTGACAGCAAGAGAGCCAATTCTCACCTAAAGATGACACTTAGGAGGGAGATCAAGGGCAGCAAGAAGCATTTCTTCTAGTACTTGAGTAGTGAAAAGCAGGGCAGGTAAAATATGAGCTTCTTTTGGAATGTGATGTGTCATAGTGACAGTGGATACAGATAAGGCTGGGGTACTCTGATCCCTCTGTTCCTTAGTGAGACATCACCAGCAAGCTCTCTCAGGCCTCTGTGCTTAGAATCAAGGGTTTGAGGAGAGTAGCTGCCAGCAGTGGCTGAGGATTTGGTTGGGGATTTTTGAGAGAACTCAAATCCTGCCAGTGCATGGGGCCAAATGGACTGTGCCTGTGAGTCACAGAGCTGGCCAGAGTCACAGCAAGGTCCTTCCCCATCACCTTCAAAGCATTTGGATACCAGAAGACCCTTCCAATGGCTGAACAAATACAAAAGTTACACCCTCCAAAAAAGGCCAAAACACAGCCCCAAAAATACAAACCAAGTAGTTTCCTTTTTGTCCCTGGGAAAATAAGGGCATGGGTGTTCTTTGAGCACATTTCTGGTCACAAGAAGGAAGTGAATGGGAGCAATCAGCATGGATTTTCCACAGGTAAATCATACATGATGAGGCAGATTGCCTTCTGTGGTAAGCTTTCTGAATGTTTGGATGAAGTAAGAACAGTGGATTTAATTTTCCTGGAGTTTAGCAAGATTTTCAACTCTGTCTTCAATAATATTCTTGTATCCATATTTGGACATTACAGACTGCTGGAGAACTAGATGATATAAAAAAGACTGGTTAGATGGATGGACTCAGAAAGAAGTGCTTAATGTGTCATATAGGGAGGTTGGTTTCAGGAGGGGTACTGCAGGGGTCTGTCCTGAGTAGTGACAAAGTGTGCTCTTGTGTTTGTAGATGACACTAAACTGGGGGGAAATATTTGCTGTGCTTGATGGTGCTGCCATTCCGAGGGATTTTGTCACTGTGAACACAGTGCTCATTTGGAGCCTTATTCAAGAGCAACTGCTAAGTCCTGCACTGATGAAAGAGGAGCACCTTGCAGTGGTACAGGCTAGGGACTGGCAGGCTGGAAAGCGGCTCTGCTGGAGAAAACTTTGCGTTCTGGCAGAGAGCATTCTCATGGATCAGCAGCAGCATCCCCCTGCAGAATCATAGAATTGTTCCCAGCTGCCAGTGTAAAGCACAACACTGAGGGCTGCTGAGGAAAAGAAAAAAAAAAAAAGCACTCTATCTCAGTCAGACCTTATACAAAGGGACATGAAAGATCATCCACTTCCAACCCTCCTGCCATAGGCAAGGACATCTTCCACTAGACCAGATTGTTCAGAACCCTATCCAGCCTGGCCTGGAACTTCCAGGGATGGGGCATCCACAACCCTGCTGGGCAACCTGGTACAGAGTTCCACCACTTTCACAGGAAATAATTTCTTCCTAGTATCTTACCTAAACTTTTCCTCTTTCAGCTGAAGGCCATTCCCTCTTGCCCTATCACTACATGCCCTCATCAGAAGTCCCCCTCCAGCTGTCATGTAGACCCCCTTTGGGTACTGGAAAGTGCTCTAAGCTTTCACAGGAGCGTTCTCTCCTTTTCCTCTCCCTTTCCCTCTCGCACTCCACAACCCTGACTCTCTCAGCCTAAAGAAAAGACAGGCAACAATATCCTGGACTCTGTAAGAAGGAACATAGCCAGCAGATGGAGGGAAGTGGTTGTCCCTCTCTACTTGGTGCTCATTAGACTGCATCTAGAGTGCTGTGCCATGTTTTGGGATTCTAAATACAGGAAAGAGACTGATAAATAGAAGTGAAGTTGGTGGAGGACTACGAAGATGATTAGGGAACTGGAACACTTGTCCTGTGAGGAGAGGCTGAGAGAGATGGGTTTGTTCAGTTGGAGAGACAGGTGATCTCAGTGGGCTCAAACAACAACATACTGGGTTTTTTTGAGGACATTTCTCAGAAGGAGTCAGGTTCTTTTACTGAGATGTGTGAGGAGGGAATACGAGGCAGTGCTCATAAATTGAAACAGAGAAGGTTCAGGCTGGATATAAGGAAAAACTCTTTGTATGGGGTATTGAAGCTTTGTAAGAGGTTTCCCTGAGAAGCTGTGTGGCTTCTGTCTTAGAGGTTCAGGACCCAAACAGGAAAGCTGAGCAACCCATGCTTATCTCATATTTGTCTTTGAGCAGGAAATTTATTGGACTGAGGGACATGTGGAGGTCCCTTCCAAGCTCTGTTATCCTGTGAGTCTACAGCTGTGGATCTTTAGTTCCCAGAGACCTTACAGGAATGGAGTAAGCACAGACAGAATATGTAGGTGTCTCAGCTGCAACATATCAAAACAAAATCAGTAACAGTAACATTGCAGTGAACTTGACAAAAGCATCACTTGTATGTCTGGGTAAGCATTTTGCTGTCTCTTAGAAAGATGCATGTAGAGCTTAAAGCATACAAGTGATTAAACTTTTTGAAGAAAAATAACTCTTGTAATGAAGCGAAAGTGTATTTTTATGTAGCTTTCCTTGGAAAGAGGAAAAATATGGTTTGCATACCGTGTAAATTTTGAAGCAGCTTTCACATGGACACCTGGCACAGAATGGGTAATCTTGAAAAGCCTTTGGCAACTTAAACTGAGAAATGATTCTTCTACAAGGAAGTATCTGTCAGCCTTAAAAATTGGTGATGTCTCTTGGTCATTTGTCATGATAAGTATGTAAATTCATATTATGTAGCCCATAATGCATCATTTCAAGGTGATGATTTTCTGACAATCTGTTAAATCAGTTGCAATAAATTCTGATCCCCACCCCCCCCAAATGTTATAAACTAAATCCCACATTCTTCCTGCTCTTTTCTCCTTCCCCTGCCACATTTTCAGGGTAGGGAATAAATAAAGGAAGAGAAGTAGTCCTAAGATATGAAGAGCCCAGTAACTGTTTTGGAAGACTTTTGGCTAATAGTCTTCAAATCAGGAGAGTTGCATGTAGCAGAGAACTACTGTGGAATAACAGGCTGGGTGTATATGTATATTTAAAACTTATTTTACATGTTTGTTATTTAAGTATGAGATGTTATATGAGGTATGATCTTTTTCTGGGGTTTTTTCCTCTTCATTTGTATTTGCTAACCTGTACTCTTTAGGTATCCTCCCTAAAACAAATGGTGATTTCCATAGCAAAGCATAGTTTCCATGAATCAATGATTGTATTTAGTTCCTACAAATATTAGATATTTATAAAGTATAATGTGCATAGTTTATTTTCAGAATATATAACACAGTAAAAATATATACTTCATCTGTTGGTTGATCTAGAACTTGATGAAGTTTGTGCTGCTACAATTGCTTTGTGGTAGCAATATTCTGAATGTAAATGCTTTTTAGGAGTGTGCTTTCATTATATGTTTGCTTCATAATCTTATAGTATGATGAATAATTTTCTGTAATGTTAGAGAATTTCTTTTGTGAGGCAGTTAATATCAATAAATATCACCATGACATTATTAATTCTGCATGCTACAGACTCTTTAGAAGCTTGTGGAACATTGCTGTGAATATCTTATGGACATCAGTTTTGACTTGCTGTGAATTAAATTCTTTCTTCAAAGCATTGCTCTTGCAAAAGGTTTTGTAAAAGAGCAGTAGGAATTCTCTTCCAATAACCTCCCAATGTTCATCTTTAGTTTATTATATTACTTATGTTTTACTTCACCATAATTTGTTTGCACAGTGACACGGTAACTTTTCAAGGTAAATCTGATTTGTATGGTTACCAATATATTTGTTAAGCTTTTTGGAGTTTATTTTTTGCAGGTGTTTTTTAGCATGTAGGTAATAAATATTAAAGTAAGTATTTATCCAATATGCTGGTTATTGAAGAATTCATAATACATATTTGTAAAAATATTTGTTTAAATTATTAATGTATTCAATTACAAACATTTCTTCTTTAAACCCTTTGCCTCTAAGGAAAATCCTATTGACCAAACTCAGAATGTGAGCTTTCAGATTTCCTGGAACCTTTGTCTTTAGCTATGTGCCTCTATTTATGATGATAAAATACGTAGTATACCTGATATACTATATATACTTAGCTCACATTTTTTCTCCTTTTGGATGTTTGCTAAGCAACTTCCTTTGTTTGACAATCAGTGCTCTCACGGCAACAACAAAACCTGTTCCCTCTCAAGGATACAATCATCTGATGTGGATGTAATGAGTTCATGGATACTCTCTCCCCACCCCCCCTTTTTGATCTTCTCCTACCTTGGGTTGTATAAAACCATTCATGGCAGAGCACCTGTGTCTTTAGCTTCTCTCAGCTGCCTAGGGAAGCATTTGTTTCTTATTTAGGGCAAGGTTTGAATATACAGGAGAAAAACTTAAAACCAAACATAAATGTTTTCCTTACTTTTGAGGGTTTCACTGTGGCACTTTTGTTGTATTGTGGCATGTCTCAGTGTGCTTAGATAGTCTCTGCCCTTCCTTTTTCTGTAGTCTGGATTTAGAATGACTTGTTCACAGTTTACAATTGTCTCAATGCATATGTTCACATTTCTGTTCAATAAATCAGTTTCACAGTTATCTTGGGATTTGTTTTTTTAACAGTACAAAATCTGACTTTTTGATCTGTCTATTGCTTGGGGTGTTTTTAAGTTATAGCAGCTAGGACAGCATGAATTACGCCTTTTTCCTCATGTGGCCCACTGGAGGCATTCAGTGGCATTGAAAGTTTTCTCCTTGAGTTATTCTTCATTGCAGATGCCTACTCAGCAGTCTGGATTTTGGATTGAACTGCTAGACGTTCTCTTTGCAATGTTTTTTGTCTTTTAATATCAATGAAGTGATGCTGGACTAGGTATCAATACTCTGAAGTTTGCTCTGCCAGGCTGTAAAGATGGATGGCAATTTTGGTACTATGGCAGCTTACATTACACCCTATGACAATATTTTCAAATTCTGCAGATATATGCTTTATGTACTTCCTAGGGAGCAGGGGATGTTTCCTAGCAGGTTGCTGATGCTTTTTTCTGATGTAATTTTTTTTTCAGTGGCAGCAGGATCCTTCTAATGCATGTGAGAAAGCCCTTTTTTCTTTCTTCACTTAATTACAACAGATAGTGCTCTTACAGATGAGGAATTCAGTATAAGTAGAGCAAAGTAATATTGGTCTCTCAAGGAGCCAGGCATACATATGAGATACAGAGAGATCAGCATAATTTAAAATGCTTGTTAGGTTTTCCTGTACAACATACTGCAGCATCATGCATAGGTAATGTTAATAATTCTGCAGATTCTGTGTCTACAGAGGAGCTGGGAGAACGTGGTCTGTATTCAGTTGATTGCTCTTAAGACCCTTCTGTATGTGTGCATGAAGTAGTTTGCAGTTTATCCTTAGGCACACTGAACATATCTAGTTGCTTCAAGCTGCTGGGGCAAAAATAGGAAATATCCCAAGTACTGAAATCTGACATAGGGTCATAAAACCATGTGTTGTAACATGTAACAGGATATACTGGCATCTCTTCACTAGAGATGTTTCGATGCTAGACTTTCCAAAGAATGAGTTTGAAATACTGATTTACAGAGCATTGATTTTTGCTTACTTCAAATCCACTGTTTCCTGAAGTCCTGCAGCAGGTAAGATCCTCCTGTCCTGGCTTTGAAGAGACAGTCACAGTTCCGTGACCAACTGTATTTTCAGTTAAGACTTCCAAAACTGTGCCTTTTGTGGTGTGTGTTCTTATGCAGATTGTGAGCATATTTACTATTCTGGCTGTATCAGTCTCAGATTTGCTGTTTGAGTGCTGTGGCTCTTTGAGGTGGGTTTGCTCATTCTTCACAAGAACAGAAGGGGACTGTCACATTTGTATGCCTGCTAAGAGGATTGGTTAACTGTGTGCATGTCCCCAGTGTTGGTTTGCTCACAGTTACAGGTTTCACCTGTGGTTAAAATACCCTATTATCCAACTTTTTATGTTAAGTGGACATCAATTATCATTAGGAAAAGATTAAATCTAAGTCCTTTTTATCTGCAGTTTTTGTTGACGTGACATGTATTCCCCCCTGCCCCATCTGATCTTTGATTGGTCCTTTTATGTTTGTTAATTTTGGGCATCCCTTTTGTAGTACTTTAGCCTGTCTGATTCCAGGTTTACTCTTGCTTACATAACACCCTCCTTTCTCTGGTGAAGAGCCCTTTTCTAAGAGGAGAGATTTGGAAGATGAGCATAAAATGTACTGTGGTACAATATAGTATAGATTTTCAGGCATTTTCAAGTCATGCCATGCTGTTTAAGGCATTGGTATGATATCCTGAATGTCATGGAATCGTAGAATGGTTTGTGTAGGAAGAGACCTTAAAGATCATTTGGTTTGAACCCCCCTACCCAGGCAGGGATACCTTTCACTAGACCAGGTTTCTCAGAGCCCCAGCCTGGCCTTGAATGCTTCAAGGGATGGGGCATCCACATCTTCTCCAGGCAGCCTGTTTTAGTGCCTCACCACCCTCACAGGAAACAATTTCTTTCTATTATCTGATCTAGATCTAGTCTCAGTTTGAAGCCATCCCCCGTTGCCCTGCCACTACATGCTCTTGTCAAAAGTCCCTCTCTCTCTTGCAGACTCCTTTCAGGTGCTGGAAGGCAGCAGTTAGGTTATCCTGAAGCCTTCTCTCTTTCAGGCTGAACAAACCCAATTCTGTCAGTCTTTCCTCATAGAAGAGGTGTTTTGCTATAGATTGTGTAGAAAATGAAATGATTAATCTTGGCCTTTTGATTTTATAGATTTTTATGACTGATTTTTTATGCTTTCAAAAATCTGAGCTAGTAAATGGAGGTAATAGTTTAGCATCCCATCAGAAATATTAACCAGAGTATCAATTACATGGTTATGTTTGAAAACAAGTGGGAAAAATAGTAAGCAGATTTGTGTCTTGTTTATTTCAGAGTGCTGTCTTGAAGTTGCATGCAGATTCTGAACCGCTTGCGTGCTGAGTCATGTCTTTTGGCTTTTTTCATATTTATACAGCTGATATAAATACAGAAACATTTTTTCACAGTCCTTAAATTTTCATTTAAATATGCTGCCTCGTGACGCTGATGTGAAATGCTACAATATGGTCATACTGTGTTAGACAGCAAAGGTGCAACCTGGGTATTCCTGAAAATTGTTTCCTGCTGAGACATTTGTAAATAGTGGGTAAAATGCACTGGCAACTGCAAGTCAAACATATTTAGCCATTTTTTTGTTTCCTTAAGGGGTTTACTGTGATCTTACTTCTAGGACAGTAAAGAACTGCTTGTGTACTTTATGCTCTCTGTGCCATTCTGTTATGCAAGAGCTCCTTGAAGTCATAAGCAAATAGGGAATCTTTAGATTGATAACCTTTGGTTAGTGGCTTTTCCCTTGAAGTCTTCTACAGTTGTGTAGTATTTAACTTCCTACCGTCCCTGGTGGAAGCAACGGCAATGAAATTGATTATTTATCTGGTTTAAGCATATTGTATAAAAAAAGTTGTAGTTTTAACTTCTTTTTGAAATCCTTAGTACTGTGAAATAAAAGCATTTGAAACACCCCCTTGGACAGTTTTTTCTTGGCTGTTGCTTGAAAATATTTTATTAATATGGTGTTTATTTACTGTCATCACCTGGTGTTGAATTGTATCTAGAGCTCAGGGCCCTTAGATTATGGCTTTTTTTTTTTTCATTCTTATTTTAGGTCAAATATGATTATAGATAAAAAAATGCTGTAAACGATGGATTCCCATCTGAGAATTCTTCAGCTGTGTTTGGATATGCTGTATGAAAGCTTACTGTTATTTTGAAGGTGGATAGTCCCAGGTATGCAGTTAGTATGTGCTAACATAAAAAAATACAGTGTGACAGTATTTAAGAATAAACAATGGAACCATTGTTATTAAACCAAATAACAATGGTTCCATTAATATTCCAATTTTGTTTATTTGGTTAATAAACCAAATTGGAATATTGTCATTTGAACTGATTTCTAATGACACCTGTACTATTACAGGTGTCTGTCTCCCCTTAATTGCACTAATTATATATGTGTGTAATTGGTGACAATGTGTAGAGAAAAGATATTTGGAAGGCAGACTCGTTAGTTCTTGAGGGTGCATTTTGAGCTTCAACAAAACATTTTGTCTCTCATATGTCTTTTATCTTGCACTTTTTCAGCTTTAGACTTTCTATTTCCTGATAGAAATGTATGAAGTGTAGTGACAGGTTTGTCATTCTTTATCCAGTAGGCTCTCTAATGACTTCAATGATGGACAGCACTCGTGTCAAACTATATCTCTGTAAACCTAAGTGTACAGTGAAAGCTGTACAAATTTTGCTTGTATATCAGGCTAAAGATTACATATGCTTCTTTTTAACATTGTCTCAATGTCTTTTCTTTCCTGTTTACCACAGTTCATCCATATTCTACCTTGTCTTTTCCTACTGTCCTGTTGCTGGTATCAGGATTTAGCAGAGACCCTATTTCTATGATTCTCTATCTCTTGGTGTTTGACTGCTGCCTTGTTTTCTTTGTTTGGTGTCTGTCAGCATCTCCTGACTGATGGGAAAGGGTGATCTGTGTTTGAATGAAGCAGCTGTTTACAAAGGAAAACAGAATTTATTAAACAATTTATGAAGTTCTTTGCTATTTGAAAACTGAGTTATATGTATAGTATAGATTAGACATATCCATATTATGTGCTTAAAGACAGATGTTTATACAAAACTATATAATTATACCAGATTATACTGGTCACATAGGGTGGCTCATACCACAGTCATTGGATGGTGTAGGGAAACCTGACCTACTACCAATGTATACTTGCTTTGAGTATGAATGAAGCACCTTTTTTGTGGAGCCTTTAACCCACAGTAAATTCATGGCAGTGTCTGTCTGTTCTCCTTCATACATTAGAAACTGAAAGAGAAAAAAGATGAAATTCAACTTGAGTAAAAATCAACATGTAACTCTTTTGCTTCTTATCCCTAAGTAGAAAGGACGTATGGATAATTTGCTAAACTTTTTCTTCATAAATTAAGCATGAGAGGAGTACGAAAGTTATGTAAGATTGGCTAATGGATAGTAGAAGTGGGGGATAGGAAAATAACAACCACTTCAGGAGGAACATTGAAGTGTACATTTGAAGGAATAGTCTTTTAATATCATGGTCTTTTAGTCTGTTTCTGCTCAAGGAAAAGATGTCAAAAATTTTTCAAATACCAACAACTTAAAAGACCTGAAATCTCTCTAAAATGAAATGTCCTCTAGTATTAGTACATGTTTTTTCCCCTAACATTTAAGTTCTATAAAACTTGGTATGTAATATCAAGAAATATATTCAAAGTAATTTTCTGTTGTACTGAATGATGTAAATTGCATGGGTTTTCTGTGTAATATTTATACTGATGAAATTATATTTTATACAGATTTTCAGCTTCCTTCATTCTCAGGCACCTAACAGACATTGTTGGAAGATCTTTCAGATTTTGTTACTGAAAATCCCTGACCACCTCTTTGATCTTAATTGCCAGCATCTTAACTTTGATAGTCTTCTTGACATTGTTTGAAGATCCACCTTTGATTAACCTGTCTGATAAACATGAACATTTAGCATGTCTGATAAACATGAAGCTGCACTGCTCTCTCAAGGGAAGCAGTGTTGTCTGCTCTTTTTTTTCTCAGCTTCCTGGTTGCTGAACGCTGCTTGCATCTGTTCTTAGCCTTCCCACAGAGGAGCAGTGGCAGCAGAACAGAATTGATACTATCTTTGAAATCTGCACAGCTGCTGCTATGGGTCTGAGTCACAGCAGTGAGGCTGACCACAATCTTGTTAATGCACTGCTACTCCACCAGTCAGTTAATAAAAGCAGAGTCACTCAAGCTGATCGATGATAGACTTTGGAATAAAGTGCTATGATTTTTATTTGTTTCTTTCTTGAAAAGCTTTAAAGGAAAGATGAAATTATGTACGAATTCCTAGTATAATTTCCAGAGCAAAATCAAACCATGTGCTCACTGTGGGTAGGTTTGAAGAACTTACCTTTTTCAGAAGGTAGAAAAAAATGAAGAAGGAAAAAGGGTGAGGCATCTAAGGCACAACAGAAAATGTGGTTCCTTTCTTTTAACATACTAAATTAATTTTTTCAATTCATACATAGAGAGCTTTTAATAATTCTGTTGGTGTTGGTATTTCTCTTGTGTGTTCACATCTCTTTCAATATAAATTTTCTCTGACTGTAAAAGACAGAGTAATGGTATTTGTAGGCATAGCTGGTATTTGCAGTGGGTAGTAAGGTATATATTTTAAATTTTTAAAAAGCTTTACCTGCTTTATGTCAGAACTTTGATAGTGTGAATTAAATTCCATAGTTTAAAATCTTGCAAAACTAATAGCAAAGTTCTCTAGCTTTTTTATATAAATATGAACTAGAAACAAATAAGACCTTTTTTTATTGGCTTACAGCCATGTTCCTTTGTGTTGTGTTTTCAACATAACAGTTGTTTTTCAGAGACACGTATGGTACTTCCTCTTCTGTGAAGCTTGCTGGTTTTTTTTTTATTTTCTCCTGTGTCTGTAAAATGTATTTTGGTAGGATGAACTTTCTCTTTTGAACTTATTACTGCAACTAGTAACAAATAAACATGAGGCTATACTGCATGAGCAATTTCCTCCCCCAAATTCAAACCCAGGTTTGATTTTTTAAAATTTTGTTTCTTGACCTGATTTTAAATGTACGGGTTTTGCCAGCGTTTCAGCTTGTAGATTATTTCTTCTGAATGTTGACTGTATTCTCACTTAACAATATTCTTAACTGGGTTTTCCTGACAGCTTTTTTTTTGAGTTTTTTCATTCATTAGCCTTTGTCTACAGAGAGTTTTCTTTCTGTGTGATTTTCTTTCCTTTGAACTTTCTCATTCTTTTGGTTGAATTTCTGAAGATAGTTACTACTTTTCCAGACTTTATCTGCACTTAATTTTAGTTTCCTTAAGCCGGTTTGATTTCAAATCCCCTTTGACTGCATCATCACTAATAAAGTGGACCATTGTCTGTTACAGAGGACAGCTGGCACAGATTGAGATTTGCCCTGTCTGTTAATCTTTCAGCCTTAAAACAGGTAGCTGTGTGTGCAGTACTGTTGGAAGTTTTCCCAGCCATGTGATAACTCTCAGATTGTTCCCAGAGGTTGGGGGAGTGCAGTTGGCCTTTATCAGAAGTATTTCAGGACTTGTTCTGACATGATGCTTTGCATTTCAGTGTCTGGGAAAGTTTTAGTCATTAATAGATTGATGTAACCTTTAAGGTTAATTTTGTAAGGCATTGTATTGTAAAGGCAATAGGTAAACCAGTTACCAACTAGAGGTTAACTCAGTTTATCTCTGATCTGCTTCCTAAAAGGCCTACTCTGTGAATCATTAATATTAAATCTTATGCTTTCAATGATTCTGCTAGCTGTCTAGAAAAAAAAACCAAACCAAACCATACCCAACAACCAAAAAAAAAAACAAAACCCAAAAAACAAAACAAAACAATCCCCAAAAAACAAACAAACAAAAAAAAAAAAAAACAAACCCAAAAAGCCCAAACAAAAAACCATCACAACAGTCTATCCAAATCCCTCATCCATTTAAATTTTCTGGTTTGGTAATTTATAGGAGGTCTACATTTTCCTGCTCACTGTAACTTCTCCATTCTAATGTTATGTGGAGTGTTTGGCTTCTGTTGCATTCTGCATTTCAGAACAGACAGACTAATTTTAAGATTTTCAAGATAAGATTTCCTGCCCCACCCTATATATCTGTCCTTCCTGAGCTAAGTATGCCTTCTAACAGGAGTATCTCTCAAAATGTGTCGAATCAGTTGAGTTATATTTTTGTTTACTTTCCAAGATTTCCATCTACCCTTGTTTTTATTCCCATAGTTCTTGTGTTAGTTTGCTGAGAAGCAGAAGTTTACAAGGAAGCTCTGGAGATATTCTACTGTTTGCCACCTTCTCCTCCCTGTGACCCTTTAGCTACCCACACTTGCCACTCATTCCTTTGGAGCTGTGATCTAGGTTGCCATTTGTAAGTCTTGTTATTTTATTAAAGAGGACAGTCTTTGCCTTTAATTTGCTCACTGGTGATTTGAATGACAGCAGAGTTTTAGCCTGCCAGGCTGGGAAGCACAGATGGCACTTCACATGGCTGAGAAAAAGTGGAACTCTGGGGAAAAGAAGCATATGTTTTCCTGGATTTGAGAGAGCTAAAAGAGGTCCAGTGCTTGAAGTGTTTTTCCAAATTTTCCCCAAATTTGCACTACACATGCAATAGTGTAATGTATTAGCAATGTCACTCTAGCATACATGAAACTTTGTAAAGTGAAAAATGTGGGCCTGCAGACACTGAACAACAGTGATGTGTCTTCCAGGAATAACGGGATGTGTCAGCTAGGGCCATGTAAGTAAAAGGGAGAAATCAGTCAAGTGGTTGGGCCAGTGGGTGTTGAAGGAGAGGAGCAGGAAAGAACTTGAACTGTGCAGTGTTACATAGGTTTATTACCTTCTGAGTCACCTACCTCCTGGCAAGTGGATAGGTTAAAAATGTGCTTATATTTGGGATGTTATTTTATAACTTAATTCTTCATTTGGCCCTTTAATATGTCAGTGAAAGAAGTCAGTGCGCTGTTCCGTCTACTGCATCAGTTTTTTAGAGTGTTCAGAGTTTGTGCCTTGAGAAACCATTATGTGTCAATATTTCAATATCATGAAGAGACTTTGTACCTTAAAGCAAATATTTTATATTTTCTTCTGTAAAGAATAAGCACTTAATGATACTAAATTTTGTTCCTAATTTTTTGTGCTGTTAAAAATGGTATACTCTTAGAACAAGGTCAAAGTGGCAAAGTTCTGTGACAAAGAAAAACAGCATGGGGAAATCTTTGTCTTTTATGCTTATTTTGATGAATATTGAGGAATAATGCTCCCAGATCTGGCTTGATTGAAAGTGGAATTTCATTGACCAACTTGTATGCCCTTCTCAAACCAGTGGTAATCAAAGCTTGTTTGAAGGGGAACCTCTTACACCAAATTGAACTGCAGAAAGAATTCTGTGCACTTCTCTGCAAAACAGATGATTCCTGGGAGCTTCTTCTTGCAGTAGAAGTTCCATGATTTGACTTTGTACCTTGCATATGCCAGCTTTTTTAGCTCTTCGCAGTAAAGAATCTGAAGGAAAAAAAAATGCAACAAAACCAACCCCCAAACCATTATATAATGTATATAGAAAATCCTATATGATTTTGTTAATATAGACATTAAAATATTAGCTTTCCTTCTGTCTCTGTGGGATGTTTTTCTTTTCATATTTGTTTCAGGAAATTTGCTTAGTAGCAACAATCAGCAGTGCCACCAGACAGATGGATTGATAGGTATAGGAGAAATGAAATTCAGTTTTTCAGTTTTCAGTACCTGCTTCTCTGTTAGAAACATACATTATCTCTTAAAACTGGAAAAATCATGTTCTGAGCTGCACTTGGGCTTACAGAAGGAATAATTTCCCATTTATTTTTCTTTAACAATTTACTGATTTTGTTTGTTTGTTTGAAGTGGTTTTGTTGTGTTTAAGTGTTTTAAATAGTTTAAAATAGATTATTTTCATGAAATGTTCTCCCTAACATAGGTTCAGTAACTTCTCTTGAAACTTGGAGCTGTAGAGCCAGCAGTGGAATATGTGGAGGACCTTACTAAATAGCTGGTCTGTGTGCTTCAGAAATTGCTTGTACTAGAGAAGGTAGGATTATCATGCTTAGGAGGAGATTTATGTGTTTAGAGTAATAGAAAATGTTTAATAAATAAATAAAAAAGCGCAAATTTACGTACTTGAGCGCTGATGAGAACTCCTGATAGAATCAGACTAGTGACCTGAGGCAGATTGCTGTTGTATCATCCAGCTTCTGATCTGCTTCCTTCTCAGATGATGTGGCTGGGTGAGAGTAACATGATTCTAAACCACACTAGCTGGTTTCTAGCTTTTGAAAACAGATTGTTAGGACCAGCCAATAAAGCATTCCTTGATTTACATTTAGATTGGCATTAGCTCTGATCACAGTCACACTCAGAGAAGAGCAAGTCATTTGGATAAGGAAGAACTGTTAGTGTGATTGAGCTGAACCTGCCTTCTTAAAGGAGAAGGGAGTTAAGTAAGACCTGGGAAGAAATAACAACAGTCTATATTGGGTGTGAGGGCATATATGGGAGAGAAACATCTGAAAACTAATATATCTGAGGCATAAATTTAAGAACAAATCTTGTTTGAAAATCAGCTGATGAGGTCTAGTCTCAGTAATGGGGAGAAAGAAACTCAGTGGTTCTTTTATATGAAAATGATCTTTTATACCTTTATGTAAGAGTACCATGTAAGATGGTAAGGTTGATCCTAGACTCAGAAATTAAAAATGAACATTTGAGATTTCTTGGTACTAGAGTAACAGAAATTTCTGAGAAAGAGGGTAGAGCAGATAAGGAAATATTTGATTGTTGTCATAGGGTTTTCACTTTTATGAATGCTGTTCCTCAGAGCTACCTCTGGTATCCTGTACATATCCAAAGGGAATATTTATGTTTTTTTCTCTTTTTAGTGCATAGTTTATCTTCTTCTGAAGCAGAGACAGTTTGACATTCTCTAAGGGTGGGATTTTGAGTGATGTCTGATCCATCCTTTGGTATTGGGAAAGTAGTCCTGGCCTGGCATATGGGTCTTGTGTCTGTGTTCAGAATTAAGTCAGTTTGCCCCAGTCAAATGGAGAAGGGATGGGAGAAGTGTTTGCTTTTTTCCTTCCTCCTTGCTGCAACCCTCTGTATTCCTAAGGTGATGCAGGTATTTTCATCTAACACTGCTGTAGCTGCAGTCACTAAAGCGTGGCATCCTTGAACTCTATTACCTTGCTCTTGTGCTTTTGAATTTTGTGTCTTTTTAAATTGCAACTTCAAGTATATGAAAACTTTTGATGAAATGTTTTGGACTCTGTTTTGGTTGTAATGCAGGAGGCTGGATTGAACACTGCAGATGTTATTGAATCCTTTATAAGGATATGTATTTTTTATAAATAGATTAATTAAAAAAAATTGGTAAGGACTAGTCTGTGTACAGGCAGCAATTCAAAGTCAGAATTGGACATCCACAAGATCACTTCATGACTTTTATTTCCAAAAAAAATCTGTGTAAGAGGGCAAATTTATCTGGAAGGAACCACTGTCTAATTAGTGATATTTGTAAATATTCTTGAAGTGCTTGAAACACTTGCAAAAGATATTTTTAAATAGTTTCAGTTTTTACATTATGAATAGAATTCAAATCTCAGGGATTTATTAGCAATACTAGGTTGTAAAATTTTACATTTTTGGTAGTTTTGAATGTTTCAGAGTAGGCTGGCTGTTTTGAGATAATCATAATTTATGTAAAGTGGCTGTCTATTATTTATTTGGAACTGTGGGGAAAAAAACCAAAGAGCTTTATTTCTGTCCTCTAATGTAGAACATGGTGATTTGCCCAGCCTGGTAGGACTGGAAGGCCTTTTGGTACTGCTTGCAATTCTATTGCTTACAAATAAATCAGCTTGTAAATTTAGTAGTAGTTCTTTTTGTTATATGAAATGTAAATGTTTCCACTTCATGTTTACCATGAGTCAATCTGTCTAAATTTATTTTTCCATACGTATGGCTCATATAATGTACTGTCTTGTACTTGTTAATGAGGTTGGAAATATGAACTTGTAAGAAAATACATCATAATGCTTCATACAAATGTAAGAGTAAGCAACATTCTAGACCATACTCTGTGTTCCCTGTAGGGTTACCTCTGGAACATGTGGAAATTTTGTTCTGCTTGGCTCCTTGAGTCACCTTCAGCTGAAAGTTTCACCTCTCCATTTTTGTGAAGCAGGCAGTGTAGGTGATTTAATGAGAGCTACAATAAAAGAACGAGTTATTTTTTCTGATTTTACTTTTTATACATGGAGTAACTGGGTTGTATGTTTTTGTTTGAATTTCTGAGATACTTTATCACAGCAAAAGCTATAACCTTTTCATTGAGTGCCTTAGCCAAAGTATACCCAAACTATCAGTCTCAAATAGAAGTGAAAACAGGCAGTCTCCCTGTTTCCCTCAGGCTTTCCATTTTTGGAAGTTCATGGGCTCTGGCTTTGTGGGTGCTGATTACTTGAAATAATTTATTACATGAATAGGAAAACACTGAATTCAGATTTGTTTTTTATCACTGTTGCTGCTTTTGAGAGCTGTAGAGTTGCCAGTTCATCTTGTTCATTTAACAGTACAGCTGCTGAAGCTTCTCTTTGAAATAGAAAATCACTTAGTTTTCATTCAAAAAGAAGACTAATTTGTCAGAATTCTCATTGCAGTAAAAGTCAGTTATCTGAAGCATTTATATTTTTTTTTCCCTTTGTTCCTGTTCCTGGAACTATTGTTGCTTTAATTGGTTTCCTGTTTATTTTTTTTTTCTTGCTTTCATTCCTTTCCTTGAAGTCAGGTTCACAAATAAGCTTATTCAACAACCAATTTATTGCTGTTTCAGAGTCCGGTAGTGCAGCTTTTGATTGCTTTTCTGTTAAATGGCCAGGAATCAAAGTTTAGTTTGGTAGTGTGCTGCCATTCTGAATTAGTGGGACAACTGTTAGGAAATGATGTACCAACGCCATGTCTTGATAACCCCAAAGTAAAATTTTGTTTAAAACAATTGTTTCTTCAATGAAAGAGTTGTTACTGGCTCTAACAGGCTGCCCAGCGAAGTTAAGCTTCCATCCCTGGATGAGTTTAAAAGATATATAAATGTGGCTCTTAGGGACATGGTTTAGTGGCTGTCTTGGCAGTTATAGGTTTATGGCTGGACTTGATGATCTTAAAGGTCTTTTCTAACCTAAATGGTTCTGTGATAAAAACTAATGATCTTTTCCTCTTCTACTTTCAGAGTATTGCCTATGCTTCAAAATGAAAGTGAGGAAGAAGAATCCCCAAAAGTATTAATTTGAACAGTAATTATTGCTTGTAAGTAAGTACTTATCGTTCTTTGTGATGTTGCCTTCACAACTGAAAACTGCTCTTCTGTTGATAAGTCTTTGTCAGCTGAGAAAAGGAAACTGTAAAAGAGAGGTCAGGTCCTTCACTTTTCACTGATCACTGACAAAATGGGTTAATCAGATACCTGTTTCACCTTTTGTTTCTCCTTACACCTATTCCTCTCCCTTCTCATCTTTGCCTCTCTAAAAAGAGAAATTCTTTGGTAGGTTCATTATGTACCCTTTGTATTATGTACAAGCCCCTGTATTTCTTTGGCAGTATTTCTGGGCCCTTTCCATCTGTATTGCAGATAATAAATGTATTTCTCAGAGATAAGCTGTACTGCAGGGGTTGGGCACAGGCCCTACTCCATGAAGTTTTTCAAGAGTTATAGCTACCAGCCTGTTGTGGGTAGAAAGTATTGTCTGCTCTGGGATATCCCAGATCCAGTGATAGTTAATGGTTCAGATTCTTATGGTTTTGAAGGTCTGAGCACGTACCATAATAGTCATGTTTGAGAACACTTTTTTTATTTAAACAAAACTTAGCAGAAAGGTAACTCTCCTCATTTTGAGAACAGTGTGTAAAGAATGAACTTCACAGAAATATGAATGCGAGTGTGAACTTGCATATTATGACTTTTTTTTGATGTAACTGTAGAAAAGACTGTTATGATCAGTATTCTTAACTATGATGAGAAAGTTGTGAAAATTTCTTAAACTTCTGCAATTGAACAAATTAGACTAAGAGTTCATGCAAATTTGTTGCAGGTTTGACACTTTTACAGTTCACCCAGATTCACTAGTGGTTGTCAAGCTGGCAACATCTAAAGTGCTCTCAACTATTTTAATTTATTTTCTGCACTTATAATACTAGAAGTACTGTGGTACTGTAAGAGTTTAATGAATGGTTTATTAAAAAAAAAAAAAAAGAAGAAGAAAAAAAGGAAAAAGAAAAATAAGTGGGATTTCAGATAATGTTCTAGGGACCTTCTGGCCAGGTGAGAACAAAGAGTATGGAGATAGCTTTCCAAGTGTCCACTGTCCAGGTAGGTGTCTTGAACCTGGATTAACTGTTGTGACTGCTTCCTGTTGGTGAGAGGACTTGTTTCCATTTCCTGAGCCCAGCAGTTTGTGATAACACTCTCTTGAAGTCATGAGGCTGGGAACACACGATTTGACTTTGGAGAAGAACAGGCTTCTGTGGAAGCTTCAGACTAGAAGTGGCTAATCTTGCCAGATCCCTCTCAGCCACTGCAGTTTGTTGGAATGGTTTATTGGTATGAAGTAGAAACAATGATTCAGAGGGGAAAAAAATCCTAGCAGGTAACTAGGAAATCTGTAACAGTCTTTCCCCTACTCCACCCTCCAACTTCCATGACTTCTCAAAACTTCACTTGTAGTCAGAACTGGCTGGTCCCTTAAACATGATGTTATATAATACAACAATTTGTATCTTGATTTGAAATTTTGTAAATTAAAGTTTGTTTCTATGTGAGAGCTTGCTTGCAGGCATGCGTGCGTATGTAATTACTTACTTACTTCCTGTTGTTCCGTGTTCACAGAAACTTGATTTGTCTGGAAGCTGTGGTGATGGTTAGACTGTCTTTAGCAGAGATGTGTTCCTTCCTTTAGCAAGAAAGAGGCACAGTGGTTGAGAACTGCATGAACCTCTTCTTGCCTTTTCTGTTTAGTTTGTGTGGGAGGGAATTAAAAGGATTTGTGCAGATCTATAAACTGCAGTGCCTGGAGCTATAGTTAAGCCAGTGGTTTAGTATATGCATTGCTCAACTACTGAGGGAGGTTGAGCAGTGGAGGAAAGCTGATTTGGGCTAGGTGTCTAGGTAAGATCTAGGTAGATCTTACCTAGCTGGTGGGTTGAGACAAGTAACTGAGCACTACAGTGAAGGTGATATCTATCCCATGTTACTGGTTTATACAATCCATGGATTGTGTTGGATTCCTGCTTTTAGATTTGGAACAATCTGCATTTGGAATTATTTTCCGCTATCACAGTCTGGCTTGGGAAAACTGTATTATCATCCATATACTTATTTAATATTTTTTCCTGATTCTTTTCAGATATAAAAAAATGTTTCCATGGTAGCCTTTCCTTTTTTTTTCCCCCCAAATCATGTTTCACTCTTAGTCTAATCCATTCCATCTATGAACTGCTGCTCTGTAGTTTACTGAGAAATAAAGATCAAATCAACATTTTTTATTGCATTCTAAAACATTTTCTTATCCTTTCTCAGATATTCTGTAAGTTAGATTAATCTGTGATAGGCTTTTCAAGATAAACTAATCTCTGGAAAAGGCCTGTATATCTTGAATTTTATTTATTGTAAGGGCACCTAAAGTCTCGGATAGATAGTCTCTGTTTCTACATATCTAAATGGATCAGTGTATGATTCTTGATGGAAAACACCTTTTCAGGAGGATAAGTTGCTGATTTAGTCCTGCCATTTTATCAGGACTGTCCCTCTGTGGTTCTGGAGTATCTATGATCTTACTTGCTGCTTTCCCTCTTAGCCTGAGGATCAGCAAAGTCTGTTTCTTGTTCAAACATTTGGCTTCAGTGTGCTCTTCTATCCTGGTAGGCATTTAGCTTGTATTCTTCTTTGAAAGATTGCTTCCTGCTCCTCTTTCTCTCTGAACTATATTCTTTGTTAAAAGTGTGTTCTAGATAAGTCATTTCTCATGCAGCAGCACAAACAACAGTCTTTTATGTTTTTCTTTTCAAGAAAAGAGGATGCTAATGGATCCATTGACACACACGTTTACTGCAGTGAAAAATTATACCAGGATGAGACACTGCAGAGAGGTTGGAAGATTGGAGGAGAATTTAACATGAAGCAAGAAATTAGAATGAGCAGGGGAAAATGGGATTCAAACCATTAAGGGCAAATTTAAAATATTGCTTTTAAATTAAAGAAAAAGAAAACAGACGAGTCCAGGAAAAGGAATAGCTGAGAGTTCTGAAGCAAGAGATTGAGTGTTGAGAGCTGACCTTAAATCAAGAGTAACACGCACAAAAAGTAGTTCTGAGAATGTACCATCACACCAGGATGAGTAAATAAAAGCACTGTCATTCAACACTGTAAAAGTGATGTAAATCTCTCTGCACAACCTAGGGTAGAAATGAAGTCAACTAGGTCATTGTGTTCAATTTGGAGCCATGCACTTAATACATGCAAAGAAATCAAAATTTTCTTGATGAATTGGAGATCAGAAGAAAACAATATTGAGAATACAATGCTTGATCCAAGACCTGTGAGGAGAGGTTGAAATAATAAGAGGCTGAGCAAAATTTTTTCACCCTTAATCATCTATCTCTTTTTTAGTGAATGAAACATAGGGAGAGCAGCTTTTTGCAAAAGGGGCTGAGAAGCATAGGATCTCTTTCTGCATATTGCAGTGTTTTTTATTTCAAAAATTTTTTTGCTTAAATACTTCTTCCAATGGACCAAGCAACATTTTATCTCAAATGCATCTAAATTTAAACTCAAATAGTCCAAATCTAAAACATCAACTGAAAATTTGAAAAAAAACCTAGACATGATAACCTGGTGGATATTATTTGGCTCTAAATTAGTATTATTTTTATAGTGCCTGAAAAGCCAAATTTTAAATACCACTGGTAGTCTGTACCTTTTAAAATGTCTAGGATTAGTCTGTTACACAAAACTAAACTTTCATATTGACAAATTGTTTACGGGGACAAGATCAGAGGAAATAGCCAGGCAAGAAATTTCCTGCTTCACAAGTTCTTTCAGTTAAATAGGTGAGGATGTACATAACAGGGTTTTTAAAGTCTTGTTTTTAGTATGAAATACAGGGAGATAGTGTAGGTGTGGTAAATGTATCTGTGAGTTATGAATTTTTATTTAATGTTATCATTTTTAGATGAAATGGTAGAGGAGGAGATAGTCTTGCATTTGTTTTGCTGTTGAGTGAAAGAAATTGTAGTTGTCACGGGGAGAACAAGATGTGGGTAAATGTTAAGGCGAATTCTACAGTATAGAATTATTCTGCAGTTGTTTTGGCTTTGCTCTTTTTTAATGATGTAATTATGCTACACTGATAATTCAGTACCTCTTTATCGTTTGGATTATATTAAATAGTGGTTAATAAACACTTCTGAAATTGGCAAATCCTATTAGCATAGGAAATTCTTAATTTAATTGTTTTTTGCACTTCAGTCTTGGTGGGGTTTTTTGTTACTTCTTTTGTTCTTAAACAAATATTGAAATAAGCCAAGTCTAAGGGGAATGAGAAAAATTAGATGCTTGCCAGTATGTGGAAAAAACCTAATCAAGACAGAGGTTAATTATAGGGTGATTCACTTGAAACTGATCCTAATGATAATGTCTTTTAATTAGATTGATTTTGCCTAAGCATATTTGTCATAACTCATGTTAACTATATTAAAATAGGTTAATGAATCCAAAAACCTGTCAGTAAGGAGGGAACTTTCAAACTCTAAGGAAGGCTCCCTCATTGCTACATGGCAGGAGGTTCTTGGTCATTGCCCTTAGCTCTTGGGAAGAATACATTGCTCCTAATAAATGTCTAAATTTGATAGAAAGAGATCACTAACTGTTAAATTGCTTGGCAAGTTGAGCTGGAAAGTATTTGGATAGAGCCAAGTGTGTGATCCCAGGTCTAGAGACCAATATTGTAGATTGCACTTATGGATTAGAGATGATGGTTTTGAATAACACAACCAGTAGAAGGAATGTAGGGAAGGTGATATTAACTGCTGTATACAATATTAATGGGCTGTGGTGAGTGTATAATGGCTAGTTTGGGGTTCCTAAGATTAGTCAGAAATAGTCTTAAGAGGTTTAGAAGAGAGCTGTAAAAATGCAGGTTCTGGGAAGTGTGTCTCATTTTTGAGATCTAAGAAGCTTGTTCTGTTGAAGTGTTACTTGAGAAGTTTTGAAGATTTGAACTTTAATCCTATATGAAAAGGCATTGGTGAGAGCTGAAAACAGACGTTTGGTAACTAACTACTTGAGCAATTTATCTATTTGTTCTCTCTCATTCTTTTAATGTTTGAATCTCATGGATGGTTTTAGTAAAACATGCATTTTCTTGGAGAACGCGTGGTGCTGATGCAAGAAATAGCAGAAAGTGTGTGATCATTGGATCACAACGCAAAGATGGTAGTTATGATGTGTTAGAGTGCAACAAGACAGTATAGCAGAATATACACATTAGATGGAAAGAAAGCAAGGATTGCCACAGAGCTGAGATCTTGTGTTGTGGCTCAGGAAACAAAGATATCACAGACTACTGTGGAGGAATCCCAATCCAATTCCTGGTGCAAGTCCCAGTCCATATTCCCTTCTGGGGGGGCAGGGCATTAATATACCCTTACTCAAGCCAGCATGTTACTGGTAACATTTTTCACAAATACTATGTAAAATACAATATAAATCTGTGAAATCTGTCCTTATCTCAAGGCATTACCAACTCCTTTTCTGCCAGCCAAATGCATTTTCAGGCATCATGTTGCATCTTCTTATGCAGTAGTTGTATTACTCTTTTCTTCTATTTAGATGGTATATAGATTTTTTGCCTGTCGAACTAGTGGTAGTATCCTTCTGAATGTTGGCTTTGCCGTTCTGCCACTGAACATGTTCCTTTCCAGGAACATGCTAATGTTTTCACAAAGTTCTATTTTTAAAAGACTGCTTTTTGCACCTTTCTTCCCAACCATATTAATATTCATGGTATTATTATTATTTTTTAAACCACAGAAAAGTATTCTTTTCCTCTCTGTGCTTAAGACCGACTTAGGAAGGCAGAACTACTGTGTATCTCTCTCCTCTTGATTCATCACAGTATAGAAATTCCCTTGTCTTGAAATGTGCTTTTTATCTGCATGTTACAGTTGCAGTGCTGGGCAAAGGACATGTTTTTAGTGTCTCTAAATGTATGAAAATAGCTGTTTACTTTATATTTCCCTTCAAGCAGCACTGTGCAGGTGGTCAGTGAATACTTGAAGTTGATGGTTTTTGTGCACCATCTGTGTCATGCATCCTTTCTTCTTTATGATCTTGTCTTCATTTCAGTGTGTTTTGCTAGTTGCTGAAGTCAAACAAATACAGAAAAATTACGTATTCTATTGTTACATGTTCATAACACTCCTCTGAGAAGAATTCATGTATCTTCTGGAGAGTGGCTGAATGAAAACTGGTGTGATGAGCCACATGTATTTTATAAAGGGTACACTAAAAAGCCACTAATGAAGTTGTGGGAAGTGGGCTCTTGAGTCCTCATAATTTCCTGCGTACTGTGATTAGCATCCCATGGAACATTGTAAAACAGTTCATTAATCATTGTCAGTGATAAAGAAGGCTCTGGAATGTCAGCTGTATTGTGCACCTTTCTGTGGTTACAAAATCTTGTGAACAGGGCCCAGAATATTTACAAAAAGGAGCACGTGTGCTGTGATGGGCCACTCTTGGCAGCAGTATGACAATGAATGCTTTCTGGAATAAAGAATAAATGGAATAAAACTTTTTCTAGTGCAGCAATACTATTAGAATAGGTTCTTAAGTTATTTTGCTAAAAATGTTTTATGATCTTTGTATTTTTCTGTTACTAAACTATTTCTCTTTTAAATGAACATTTACATTAAAAATGCTTGCACTAATTTTGTCCCACTGGTGCTTTCAAACAATTCCTCTAATTGTGTTCAGCTTGCTGATCTACATGTTTTCTTATTATTTTGTAATGTTCTATCCTAGTGTTCTAGGTATTCCAGAAAACAAACTTATACCTGAAATCTGTTTTTAAATTAATAATTGTTGCTGTTAACTAATATGTATTTCTTAAAATGTGTTCTGATGTAAAAGAATCTGTATGATGAATCTGAATTACTAAGCTCCATCAGATAGGAAAAATTAATCTGGATATTTTTGGAAGTTATTTTGCAAAAACTGAAAATTGAAGATTCATTCTACAGCAATGTTATATAGTTTATTTGAAATGGTTTATTTCTGAAAACTGGTACTGTTCTAAAGCATACACTTGAAGTCAAAAGTCACTAAATCAGAAGTGTTTCACTGATGCCTAGATTTTTCAGCTAGCAGATTATATTTAGTTTTGGCTCTTTAGTCCTATAGCAGTATCCTACGCCAGAGAGTGTTATTAGGATGTGACACCAGTGAAAAATAATCTCTGAGTATGGGAGAATTTTACGGCAACATATATTAGAGTGGGCTAATGTTTTGATGTCTCACTGGAGCAGGGAGCATAGCTTGAAGCAAGGTCAAGAGAAAGGAAAAGTTGAGCTCTGTTCAGAAAATTAGTGGAATGTAGTTCATGCATTCTAAAGGCTTCAGAGAGTTTCTTAATAACATAAGCTTTCCACCTCTCGTTCTGCTTTTTTCTTCCATGTACCTTTTTGGAGAATTGATCTTTCAGTCTTGAACTCTTCAGTCCCTTGAATCTGGCAGAACTTGAGGGTTATTCCATTTGTCTTCTGTCAAAGGATTGCTTATTGCCTGCTTTTCATTTATTCCTTTACCTCAATTTTTTTCATAATTTAGTAACTGTAACTGTTGTAAACATCATCTAGAGATGGAGTTGATGGCAGAGAGAATGGGATCTTTTCCTAGTGCATGCCAAATATAATGAGTAGGTTTTGTGTGATTTCCTAAAAATCTGTGGGTTTTCTCCGGATCTCTGTGCAGTGAGACTCAAATGGCTTCTGTAAAGAAGCATCAGAAAAATTAATTGATAGCTTGATACAGAAAATACACAGAACTTTGATGAAATTCAGTATGCCTGTGCATGTATGTGCTCTTTCCATGTAGTCATGGCCAACTACTTCTGTTTCTATCTTGTATTTCAATGGTATTTTAATCTGTGCCATTTCTTTAGAGATGTTAGGAACATGTTATGTATCCATATGCACACAGAAAAGAATTTTTTAAAACATTTTTATCTATGCCCTTTTTAGCAGTAATAGTATGAAGAAATGTTTTTTCTGTTTTCTGTATTGTTCTCATCTACAGTACTTTTTCTAAAATGTAATTTATTCCGGTACTCTGCTTAAGGATGTAACTTTTTTTGGTCTAATTCCTGGCCTGTTATGATGAGTAATCAAGTGTTTCTTTCATCTAGTATGATTGTTGTGTTTATGAATTGATTATCTTTCTTCAGCTGCTAAATTTCTCAATTCTGTTTCCCAGAGTGTTCAGTGCTCTTCAAAGCAAGAAGTATTTTACCTTTTTTTTCCTCTATCCCTCTAGCCCAGTTCGTGCTGGCAAATTGTGGAGATGGTTCTAGATTTTTTTGCCGCGTGAACACATTTTTATCTTTCTCCACCCATCATTTAATTAGACAAGATTAAAGAATGAAATATAAAAATGCATTTTTCCTAAGCAAACCAGAAAGAAAAATTATTTCACAAAAAGCTAACAACCAGATAATTAATAAAATGTTATGTTTTTTAAAAAATATCAAATATATTATTTTCGGGATGATTTGGATGAACTGGTTAAGAATTAATTTCCCATTTTCTTGTCGATAAGTCTCCTTAAACATTTTAAAATAATGATCCTCATTTCTAGAAAGCTCAGAATGGTATGTTAAGAATGATATTAAGAATGTTTTGGTGGTATGTGATTGTAATGCTATATCCAGTTTCATGCCTTGTTATTGGTATCCTAACATTCAGTGTATTTGATCTATAATTTTGTTGGTCAAGCAGAGAAAATCTGAGAGAATGTGGCAGGAGAAAAGGGTCAGCTTAACACTTTAAACATTAAAATATCCCAAACCAACAGACAAACTAACAACAAAAAAGAAAAGAAAAACTAAAGTAAAAAACCCAAAACTGTAGCCAAGCTGTTCCAAAAGTCTGTGTTGCATGTCAGAAAACTTCTTCTACAGGACTGCAAAATGATGGCCCACACTGCCCTAACCAATGTGACTCTTTCGTAGGTTATACCTTCACCTTAGTTGACTATATTTCTGTGCTAGGATCAGATCCTATTAGTTCTATATACAGAACTAACTTCCTTGTGTGGCTGTTAGTTATATTGGTCTCGATACCGGGAAACTAGAGGGTGCTAGAGGTTCTATTTAACAGAACCTTATCTTACAAGAATTCCAAAGATGGTCTTCGAGGTAAAAGATCTCTAAGATTAACTCCTGTTAAAAACAACTGTGAAAAGAGTTACTTGATATGTGTTGAAGTTTGCTATGTTGAAGAGGAGCCAATGCAGAGGTGACCTGATCAATAAGCTATAATTAAATTGCCTGGTTTTGGCAAGGCTTTTTAACAATTGCTTTTAGAAAAATGGAATTTTGGGGAGAGCACAGAAACAGGTTTTTTGTAAATTTGTAGCCCCATAATGGAATAGAAAAAATCAGAATATATGTTATTTTAATAATGGTAACAGTGTAATGCAAGGTTTCATCTTACTCTGCTCAAGGGCCTGTGCTGGCTCATGTATACTTCATCATAAGAATAAATTGTCTAGAAAGTAGAGCCTCTTGAGCTTTTCTGGATAGAACCTGTATAGGAAACTTAAGCATTATATTTACAATTAAATAATCTTGGCATAATTTTTTTTTTTTTTTTTTTTTTTTTTTTTTTTTGGTGTGTGCTTCTCTAATATAGATAAGGAGTGAAGGAAGTTAGAAGTGAGTACATATTGAGATTTGGGAAGAGGTCTTCCTGTGGTCAGGTAATAAATAAAAAATTCAGAATGGTACTAAATGAACCTGTGCATGTAGCATTCCATGAAGATGTGACTGTATGATATGTTACTCAGTACAGTATGTGTAGTAATGGATCCATTTAAAGCAAGTCAGGGTCATGTGGTTTTTAAAAATACCTGTGTTAATTTTTGATCACCTAATGCTGTCTTAGACTTTCATCTACCATCATTGCTGTAAAAAAGAAGGTATACTACTAGTATATTTAAAACACATATTCCATTGTGTGCATATTTTTAAAAAGCATAACTTCTTGTGTATGACTGAAATGAATAAAGATCTCCAAGCTCAACTTAGGATCTGAATTATTTATTTATCTCTGGAACCAGCTGTGTAAATCACAGTGAGATGAACACAGTGTATGAAATTTCTATCGATTGTTGCATTGAGAGTTTTTCCTGGGGAAGTCTTATGAAACCAATTAGTAAATATTTAAACTATTTATAAGCAATGTTGCATAAAATAGGCAGTAGTGATTCTTTTTATAAGTCATTAGGGAACCTTTTTGTAATATTATATATTTCTGTGAAATAATGAGTAAATGTTTACAACCATAAATTATATGCCTATCACTCCATCGTTTTTCAAAAGAAAACAAAGATATTTTGCTACATATCTGGTATTTGAAAATAAATTTCTGAAAAATTAACTAATTTAGCTAATAAACACATCCTTGGCTAGTACAGTAATAGGATATTGTGATATTGCATTAAATTTTAATAAGTGCCTTGTTTTTCTTGACTGTCTTTTTCTCAGTATTGCTGTCTTTAATGTTGATTTGAAATGTGTTTAGTAAGTAGATGGCAAAATTCATCTTGCTGTCATATTCTGGTAGCTATTTTTTTAAAAGTTTCATTTATTTAAGAAAGCTGACATCAATTTTAACCTCCTGATATTAGGAAACTTATGTCCATCACCACTGTGCTTCAGAAAAGTGATGGTTGTATTGTGAAGTACAATATCTTGCCACCATACCTGTAAATATTTTAAACTGCTAAAGAATTATACTGACCCTAGCAAGAGATTTATCATTCACTTGTATGCTTTGGTAGTGAGAGGCAAGATAGTAATGACAGAATTAGTGGTGCTGCTCTAGGTGAAAATAAAAAGCACAACTTTCTTGTTTAACCTTGGTGTTATAGTTTATTGAAGGAATTTGTCACTTTTTGTTCTGAAGTTAAAATGGAGAAATGCTATCACAAAATTTTTGCACATCTTCTGAAAGAAATTCAATGTGAATGTTCCTTCTGCCATACAAGCTGTTTAACTTCATAAAGGAAAATACTAAGATTTTGCTCCAAATAAATGTAGTGGCAGCTACTAATGGTCTTGAAGTCATTTATGGGGTGTTAATCAGCGCCTGAAAAGGTGGCTGAACAGACCATAAACTGTTTTTCAGAGGAAGCAGTTATCATAACATTTTCAACCTCAGGCAATGTTATTATTATTGCTCAACATCTCAAAAACTGGACACCAGTGTGTCCAGTGTATTAGTATTACATTTCAAGTTGGTGCCTTTATGAAAAATCTGAAAACAGCAAATGTATGTGGTCCAAGATTTTTTAGGTTTATATCAAATTTGAATTAACTGTGAGCAGAGGAGACAGAAGTGCATCTGAAATACTGTAATGATATTTTGATTCTCATGTCTTTGCAAACAAGTCGATATTTGAAAGTTACAGAGATTGAGAAAAAGAAATTGTGAAATACAGGTTGTATTGCAAATTTTAAATCTGTAAAATACAGGTTGAATTTTACAGATTTAAAATTTACAATTGTCTACGGATTGTAAAATGCAGTCAGAATTTTGGTGGCTGTTTGATTCAGTCTCTATGAAAGTATATGTATATGCAGCAGGCAAAAGCTGCTGGAGGGCTGGTATATCTGAAAAGTTCAATCAAGCATAAGGAATCTGTTCTGAAGAAAGAATTCCAGTGCTTATTATGTTGGTGGTATTGTGTACTGATGGATGGAGTGCAGGCAGAAAATCAGTTACCACTTTATCAGTGTTTTTTGTCCAATTTTGTTTGTTTTCCCATATACTATGATATGGGATATAGGATAAAGAATTTTTAGAATTTAAAACATATAGTGTTCCCTGAACTTTGAAAGCAAGTTTTAGTATTATCTAAATGTACCCTTTTTTTCCCTCTGGCTGACTTGAAATGTAATGCTTTGTGATTTTGTATCTTTTAAATGAAGCCTCTGGGTTTTGGTGTTTTGGCAATCTAATTGTTTTCCTCTCTATAATGTGGTTAGAAAAGGGGTCAGGCACTATGGTGCTGAGAATGCAATGTTGTTATTTTGTTGGATTTTCTCCCTCCAATAAGTAACTTAGTAAATAGTTAATTTATTTGACATCAGTTGCAGAAATGCATGTAAATAAAAAAAAAGGAAAAATTAATAGTTTTCCTCCAAATTGGTGACTGGATATCATTCTGAGAAGATTAGAAATAATTCAGACCAGTTTTTGGAAAATGAAAACATGTGAAATCACACAGGTAGTATGTGGTTCTGTTTTGTTTCTGAGAATTCTCCTATATTGATTGCAGCTGACACTTTGAATGTGTTGGATGCTTCTGTGAATGCTTGTTGCAGGATCAGGATCTAAGTTAGGGGTGCAAAGCAGGAACAGTAAGTCCTTTGAATACAGAAGGACTTAATTATACCAGCAGCAGCACGTGACACTCTGTGAGCACTTTTATTTAATACACTGCTCTGAAAAGTGCAGTCTGCCTGTGTTTTAAGTAGTACATATACAGATGAAATGGTTCCTATATTAAACATGGTTCCTATATTAAAACATGAACACAAAGTGTTCCCATGCACAGATATCATTAGGATTTAAAAATCACTTACAATTACAAAATTTCTTTGGTCTTGTTTTCCTAATAGAATGCTTTTTGGAGCCTTTAATTGTGTTTGTCCTAATAATGCTCTGTTAGTTTGTAGAAGAACATAGGAATTACTGCATTTACAAAACTTATTGGGATTTTTTAGTCAATTTGTTATGAGGGATGGAAAGCTCTCTGATTAGAAGAAAGTTACAGACAGAATGTAATAGGTTTGTTTCCTCTAAGCTTCAGTGCTGTTTGTTTTATAAACTGCAGGTAAAAAGTTATGTTTCTTGTTTTAGTTTACCTTCCAAGCATCTTTCATAACATTTCTTTGGTAGAAATGTTTGTGTTATCTTCCTCTGTTTTCACATGACTGTGACATTGTGACTTCTTTCTTTCTATGGTTTACTGCTGCTTTTCATAAAAAGAAGAGTATGAGAGAAAGCGGTCTTAAAAGTAAAATTTATTTTCTCTATTATATATTTAATCTGCATTAACATTGATATGGTAAGGCTTAATTTTGAAAAAGTTTTCCTAAATTCTCCAGCAGTATGGGTTTGTTGTGTATCAGCAGAATTCAACTCTTGCTACCTACTTCCAAATGCACCATGTCATTCCAGACAACTCCCAAATAATTGCTTTTAAAATTCTTGCAGTAGATATTCTCCCTAACTCTGGTGCTTCAGAAGTTCAAGTTTATTATATAAGGTATCTTGAAGACTTTTAAGAACAGTATCAAAGCTCTATCAGAATGGGCTGAGTTCCATGGCACTGTTTATTTACTGTATTTGTTGCAATTTTCTTCACTTTTTTCCGTCACTTTCTGAACAGATTTTCAGCAATGACCATGCCTATATAAGATCCTGTCAGAAATATCATGTTTAAAATTAATGTGATCTGAGCTTTTGTCTGAAAAGGCTCCCTGTCCAACTCAACTGTCAGTAGCAGTTATCTGTAGAAGTAGAATCAAGCAGCAATGACCCTTGTAGCTTACTTTCTGACCTTCCAGGACTTGGGTTGTTCTAAGACAGATGCAATATAGTACCCATGGAAGGATTTTTGTAGAAGGAATATTTAAATCTGCTTTCTTTAACATATCAAATTCTTTAAATGCAAACGTTTTAATTACAGTGAATTTCACAATCTAGTACTGCCTTCTGAAAATCCTAATATTCTACATCAACCAGGTCTCCCTTATTCCATGCTAATTTAGTTTATAAAACTTAGTCAGCTTCTGAGGCATGACATCCCTCACAAAAACAATGTTCTTTATTTCCCTGTATCTAGTGTTAATTGATGTGCCTATTGTTTCTGGTGAGTATTGTAGTTTCCGAGCTGCAAGAATTCTTCTGTCATTTTCTTTGTGAAAAAAGATTTCAATGTAGGCATCAATTTAAGTTCCTTCTATTAACTACTAATGCATTTATTTCATTTAACTTTCCTGCTGTGGGCCTGTATTTAATGTACTGTAATAATCAGCTCAAACATCATTTTCACTTATGGAATCTATGTCAAGTCTTTCAATTCCATTGTGCTTTAAAAATATTTGATGTAGTTTTATACATGTAGGAATTGACTTCTCAAAACTTCTATAGGCTGTCAATTTAGTATTTTCAAATTAAGCTTTATCACCACCTCTCTGCTTGGTTTATGTGTGTCATAGGGAGCAAAACCTTGGTCATTGATGTTTTATTATCAGCTTAAATTGTACTCTAAAGACTTCATTTTCACTGAGTGATTGTGGACTTGAAGTGACCAGCTCCTTCCCAATATTTTCTAAAAGACCATCTAGTTTTCTTATAAAATCCTGTCTTTATAATCAGCAGTCATTTCACCACAGAGCATTCACTAGTATTAAACAGCTTGTTATCTTATACCTTCTTTTATATTTATTTTATGATTTCGTATTTTATACCTTACTGTATAACCTGCCTTCTATCCTTTAGAATCCCTGTTAGTCTCCACATAACAGGGATGTTGGTATCATCTACTTATGGGACCATTTCTTTTCTCAAAATTTTCTTGAGGTTCCCTTGACTTGTGAGCCCAGAGAGCTCAAAGTATTAAAAATATTTTCCCGTATTCTTAGATGTGGCACTTTGGGACATGGTTTAGTGGTAGACTTGGCAACGCTGGATTAATGGTTGGACTACATGATCTTAGAGGTCTTCTCCAACCTAAAAACTTCTGAGATTGTATGAGTCTACCTGTCTGTCTAGAATATTTTTATTTTAGCAAAACCAACTTCTGTGTTTCACATCTTAAGTTCCTCACTTACATACCTCAGCGTAATAATCATGTGTATAATGCACCATGATGGGGTAGCCATCTAATCTGCTGCCATTTGTTATAGTCTTCATTTGCAATTTTCAAGTTGGATAGCCGACTGATTTTCTTGTTTCATTGTTGCTTCTTGATTTTGTGAATAAGTTGTGAGGAGCTAGAGATGTAGATCATTTATGCCCCCCTTACTTTTGGAACGGAACTCTAAACGCCATCCAGACTCTCCTTTAAATGACTAGGAGATTCCGTCCTGAGACGCAATTTGCTAAAGCAGGGTTGCTTGCTTTAAAAAGAATACAAAGATTTATAAACCAGAAGCCTACTATCTGTGCTTGGGCCTTAGCCAGACTCTTGTGTAACAGAGATTGTGGAGATGTGTGACTCTCACAGGAGTCAGCTCAGAACCATGGAGAGCTCTTTAAAATTCCAGTATAGGGAATAATGGGCATCCTTGATTTTTTCTTGTTATTGTTGCTAAAATTAGCCTGAGCTATTCAGAAGTGAAGGGAGCTGAAGGGCTAGAAAAAGCCTACACTGAAAGTATGAACAAGAATGTAATGCCTGTTATAAAAGAGTAGGTGGAAAAAGCCTAACTTGCAAGTTAAGAAATTGAGATACTACTGGAGAGCAGCTAAACATTGGAGCTGCTGGCTGTGATAGTCACATCCTTATTATAATGTGTTCACCACAAAGGAAAATACTGCTTTTCTCACAAATAATAAGTTTATATACAATTATCCTATGAAGTAAATGGCTGTGTGGCTATATAGGTTAGCATAGGAAACAGTAAGAATAATACAATTTTAGGTTTTTCTTACAAGTGCTTGACTTTCAAATTGATTTAAATGGTGACTTAAAATCCTGGATTTTGTTGCTTATTATCAGTCTGAAATACTTTAATGGAATTTCACTAGAATTACTTTTGAGAACATATGCAAATTTAGCTTTTAAGTCTTTTGTTACTGTAAAGTATGAATATTGCTTTAAAAATTACAGACTTTATATGGAAAATGAATTTAAAAATCTTATTTTTAGAATGTTTAGCTTATAAAATAAAGTATTCTTTGGTAAAAAAAAATCAAGCTTGCTTTAATTGCTGTAGAATTAATATACCTGGGCACACAGACACAAAAATCCCATCTTACATATAAAAGAAAATAGCTCACTCATTAAAGCTGATAGTTGCTAACACTTGCTATGGTTTGACAGCAAATTTATGCATTAGTGATAGTTGGTATAAATAAAAATGGGAGTTCTGATTAACAGTGTAAACTTAAAGTATTAAGTTTAAAAGGACATAAAAGGAGCTAAGCGGGAAACTAATACTGTCAAAGGTGTTTTAAACTCAGTAAGTTTTAAACTCACCTGTCATTTTTTCCTCAATAATCTGTCACACCAGTTTTGAGAGGAAAAGGCATTTGGCAGCATTATGTGAGGTTTTGACTTGCAACTTCACAGCTCTGTTTTATTCATAGCCTTACTATTGTACAAAGTGCTTTGAGTTTTTCAGTTCCTTCACTTTTAAATAAATGCATGGATTTTAGATCAGTGGGGTCATGGTGATGGTGAGGATGACATGCAGAAAGCAATCAATTTTTGGTGGTGTGGAGCTCTACAAAAGCTGTAAACCAGTGTAAATTAGATGGTATGAACCTATATGCTAATGCAAATAAATTGTTCCCCATACTTGAATTAGCACATTAGGTACCTTTTTTGGTGCTTTTTAGTGTGTAAAGTTCTGTATCCCAAGTAAAAGAGGACTAGAGTGCCAAGGGAAATTTTTACAGGCTAAGATTGCATATTTTGGCAGAGTGGAATTGAAGTTAAGGCAGATGCTTCTTTATTATATGGCAGTATTACTATTTGCAATCCCCAGTAAAATTTGTCTTGCTCTAATAAAAGTATTGCATAAAACATTTTTGAATTTGAACTAGAAAATGGTGATACAAAGCAAGTCTGATTATTTAGTTAACGATCTCATTTGACATTCTTTCCCTGATGCGACCCACTCAAAACTCTATTCTGGCATTTCTGTTAAATCACCCAGTCTCCAAGCCTGCCATATATAAGAGGAAAGTCTCTTTTAGCTCTGTTCTTTGACTCTTTTTTTTTTTTTTTTCCCCCACCATCTGAATACCGTATAGCCTTCACTGTGCTTTGATTTTGCAAAACCTCCTGGTTGCAAATATCACTTCAGTTTTCTTATGGCTGCCAAGTGTCATGCATTTTTGCATAACTATTACAAACTCAGCAGCTCTCTCATCTGCTTGTTTTTCATCTTGATTTATAAACATCCAGCTGAGTTGTGAACAGACTGATGTTAAGTTTCCTGGTTATTAGATTTTTGCATGTTGCTTTGATGCCAGCCAAAAGAGGAAAGATCTTACCTCTGATCTTGCTTCTGATGTTTGCAGCCATTAAGGAATGACACGGGGAAGCATGGAGAAAAGAAAAGAAAATTTATGGAGCGCTTCAATAGAAGCAAGAATGGAAAAGTCAAATATTACCTTAAGGTTGCCCATTGCTTTCCCCCCCCTTTCTGTTTCTTTCCCAAGGGATCCAGATTATTCTACTGATAGGGAGCTGCACTTTCCCCGAGAAGAGGGAGCTGTACTTTGGTCCCAGATGAGCATTGAAACGGGGGCAAATGTTCTATTAAGTTCTGTTAAGAAAGGAATGCACCATTTTTATTTGTTAAATGGCTAATGCAGGGTAGAAAGCCCTGTTCTCTTCAGCTTCTTGATTCAATTACTCCTGTATATTTTTGGAAGCATTTTTGGTGCTTCAATTAAAAGGGAATGAGTAACTGGGTATCGGTTACTTAATGAAGTAATCTGTTTCAGTGGCTGTTTCCTTTATCTGTTTTGCACTTACATGTTTAGGAACTACTTTCTCCTACTTCGTGAGCCAAATTTATCCAAGTGGAACTCCTAATCCCCAGATTTTGTTAAGTGTTTATTTGCGAGTGTAAGAAAACAATTTGATGTCACAAATCCTTTCTTTTTAAAACACCTAAGTTATGTCCTTCCAAGTTCCACAGTCTGTTCTTTTATTCATTGCTTCCAAAAATTCTCTTGCTGGTTTTTTTTTTGGAATGAGGCTTCTGCAAGGGTTATCAGTAGATTATTAACTTAGTATTGGGGTGGAAGATCATGCTTGATGTTAGAGGTTTGAATTTTTATTATTCATCGACTGTGGTTATATTAGAATAGGGTTGTATGGAGTCAATACACTAAGTCAACAAGAAAAAATAAACCTTTACTATCATGTGATTGTCCTGTTCATTTTCTGAGGTAATTTTTATCTTACAAAGAAATTTCATTAGTTCAGATTGAATTAAGGTAACTTCTCACTTCACTGTGTTTCTGGTTATTGTATTATCTTAGTAGTTAAAGTACTTAAAAAGGACTGTGACTGCTTTGTCCATATATATATATATATATATGGACTCATTTTATATATTAAAATGAGTCCATATATAATATAATAATTATAATATATAATTTCCTTGGAGGAGTGCATTGTTTCTGCAATTGACTCTTATCTTTCTAAAAGAAGGATCACCACTAAGAGTTTGTCTGTTTGACAGAAAAGGTTGTGTACAGTTGACAAAATTTTACAAGGTTTTCTCTGCCCACATTGCAATTGTGAGTGTACTGTTGCTTCTACTTGCTCACAGTTAATTCACTGCCTTTAAACTTTGAACTGCATGAAGAAAGCTTGTATTTCTTTGGAATATAGCAGGAATTTCCTTGAAATTTTGGAAGTTGTATTCTTTTGCTATGGAAAACTTTTAAAGAACTGATCAACTTATTTTTAGTTTTCTCCAAATATCTAGATTTGTGATTTCTCCATGATTATTCTGGTGACTTTTAAAATGTTGTTCGAAAGAAAATTATTTCCAAGGTTTCCTTAACATATTAATAATTTTTATAAATTATAAAAATACATAAATGACAAAAATATGAAAGAATGTTTGAATATTTTTCTATTAATTTTATTAAAATTAAGGGTAAATATTCTATCTTTGATTTTACTTTTTATTTTTTTCCATTTCAAAGTTTTGCCTGGTATTTTGAGCAGAGAGTAATGCTTAGATATGGGGAAACAATTATTTGACAAAACTGCTAAATGGCTGAACTGCTTTAATTGATTATGCAGATTTATATCTTTCATTCAACATGTATAACATATTTCAGCTGCAAATTTGATGGTATCTGTAAATATTAATGAATCAACTTCAAACATAATTTTGAAGTTGGCAAATATTAACAAGAGAAGTTGAGGCCTGGTGAGACAGACTTGTAAAATTTACTCATTAAATCAATACAGAGCCTAAAATATTCTCTGATTTAATTCTTCGGTTGCTAGATCACATTGTATCTAATCTAGATATAATGAAAGATGGTAGTTAAAAATACTCTGAGTGACTGATCTTCGTGGATAATCCGCGATTAACTAAATAACAAGTAGAAAATGTGGTATTTTAAAGGAAAACATTAGATTCTTTCTCACTGTTATGATAAAGAGTAAATCAAAAGGAACTTGTTCTTACAGAATATGAAATTAAAGGGACTTTCTTTTTTTCTTTCAAACAGTTACTAATTTCACTGACTGCTGGGATAGTGGAATTACATGATACTCTCCAATCTCCATGATGCAGTTGTGTTTGCTTCTTGCTGTCACGGAGAGGGTAAGCCATTCTTTGTATGTGTTATGAAGTTAGGATTTTTTAAAATGTACTGCTGTCCATGTGACTGATAAAATACATTGTACCTTTGCATGTTATGCCTTTTAGAGTAGTATGTTTTTACACACCAAAAGCTGTAAGGGTTTTTATTTCATGGAATTGCATAATAGATGGCTTTGGAAAATTTCCTTGGGGATCTTCTAGTCCAACACTGGTGATCAAAGTAGGTTTGAATGGAGTGCATTGCTTGGGTCTTTGCCCAGCCTCCAGGGATGGAGACTTCGCTGCCACGTTTGCTGCACTTTCGCCAGTGTGACCATGTGATATACTAAATGCAAGGAATTTAATCCAATGTAACATGTTGTATAAAGTAAGCTGTCATGGGACTTTTTAATACTGAACTGTTGTTTCGATCATGGAAAACAAATAACTAGAAATTGTCCTGCAGTTTTCTTTTTCTACATATTTGGAATCAATCTTTTCTACTTTTTAAAAAAAATTTGCATCAAACATTTGTATTTATTATAACCACTTTTTTTTTTGGCTTTTTTGAGTAATCTTTTTCATTAATATCTGATTAATTGATTGACTGATTGATGTGAAACTTCCTAAGTATGTGGGTTTTGTTTTTATGGTTTTTATTTCTTTGTTTTGACTTCATTTTGGTTTTGTTTTTGTTTTTTTTCTTAATGGTGGATATTTAGACTTGTGGAGGATAAAAATCCAGATATTTCCTAGGTGATTTGTATCATTTTTAACAGCAAGGAGATAATGTAAGGAATAATAAGGAATATAATAAAATAGTAATATTAAAAATTCTTTTGGGTTGAAAGAAGTAAGACCTTGTTCATTGCTTCAAAGATCATTACTCTTGATAACATCTCAGGTATTTGTGGTAGTTAGGGATCACTGATGGAGGAGGACGTTTAGGAAATAATTGCATACATTCCTTAAGCACTTTCCTACATGATTCTGATTGAGCCTAGACTTGTGAGGGAAATTGCACTTATTATTCTCTCAGCTTCAGTTTTTCTGCTACACATCACCTTAAGACCTTGAAAAAAGCTGTAGCCACCTTGGTTTGGTGGTTTCTGTTGTGTCTTCACTGATTGTCAGTCATTTTGGGGAATTTATTGATGCTGCTTCTGTTGCAAATGCAGCAAGTCTTGAGCTGTTGATCATCTCTGTTTTTATTCTACATGTGCTCATCCTGTTGATTTATTTTGATTGCATTAGTAAATATTAACTTCCTAAAGAAGAACAAATTTGGTACAAGATTACTAATTGGTCATTCTGAATATTTGTCCTCTGTCTTCCATTCTGAAGGTGCTTTCCTTTCAAATTTTTGCGAAGTTGTTTTCAGGTATAAAATGCTATCCTGTTAAATTGAAAATGGTTTCTGTGCTCCTCAGCTGAGCATTTTACATCAAATACACACTATAAGCTCCAAAATAATACCAGAATCTTCCCCAACATTCATACATCCCTGCTTTGAATGTTTTGTTTGTATTATAATATGTATTCTGCTAAAGCTTCTAAATGAATCTTCAGATGACTCTTCTCAAGTTGATAATCTTGCTTTTAGAATTAAGGTTTTAATTCCTAGCAATTTACCTTCCTCATAATCTCTGTAAGTCTGAAAAATCATCAAGCTCCTCCATTCAGTGACTGAATCTCTTCAGCGAAATTTCAGGAAGGATCAGTCACGTGTGTCTTTTTCCAAAGCTTGTTCTGATTGGTTAAGATTTTGTTTTCTAACCAAATGTGGCAGGCTTGTATCTTTCACTCATTAAGTTAAGGAAGTCCCTCAGTACCATCTCTTCCTTCTCTTCCTTGTTTAATTTGAGAATAATCTGCAGATTGTATCAGATGCACAGACAGTATTTATTTATGTACAAGAACAATATGAAGAGAGTATCACGCAAATTGCTCAGAGCAATCTGTACAGATGTAAAATTAGACTTTTACAGAAAGAAGCAGGGAAAGGGAGTTGTGGATGTATGAGTAAATAGTGAGCAAATCTAATGATTATGTCAACTTATGGCCTCTGGTACATGTGAATAGATGTTTAGAAAAAAATAAATTTCTACAATAGTTAAGTATATATATATGGAATACTACAAATTTTATGTCCTTTTTCCAGAAAAAAGAGGAAGTGGGTAGGTTTTATGGGGAGAAAAAATATAACTAAAAGAGTGAGCTTGACTAGGAAACTAAACGAACTTCATTTTGAATACTTTTTGAAGCTCTGAGAATGGATTTCTGGTCTCTCGTTGAAGAAAACAAAAGATATAATTTGTATGTTAATAAAGGTAATTAAAGAGTTATAGATGAATGAAATGCTTTCCAAATTGTTTCCAGTCATGATTCTAAAAATGTTTGCAACTAAATGAGAAAAGGTCTCTTGGGATTGATATATATGAATGCTAGAATTAGAAATAATTACCAGTTCTGGCTTGATCACAGTGATGTGCAAAGCATGGGGAAAAATTTGAAAGAAATGATGGTTAACAAAGTAGAGATAGATAAAAATGGGAAATGAGATATATGCAACATAGATTTGTTATCAAAGATCTTTTGATCTGTATTATTCTGGGTTTACTGACTGTTTCAGTGAAGTCAATTTCCCAATGAAACACGGGGAGATAATGTGTATGTATCCCTTTCAGCATTTCTTGGCATATAGAAAGTTCTATATTGAGTGAGAGAAATTGTGGATTAAAAATAGAATAATTTGTTGGAAAAGGAAGTAGCTGAAGGGATGAAGTGCCTTGTGCTGCAAGGAAGAGTATTAGCCTGGAGGAGAGACCCTATTAGTGCAGTGGATTACCTGTGTTATTCATCTTGGATGTTTTCAGTAGTGAGAATGTCACAAAAATATAATAGTTTATAATGAAATATAGGTCACAAATTAGAGGAGGGTTCTGATGGGGTCAAAAAAATGAACAAGTATTTTTTAGCTGGGATAGAGTAGAATAAAGTGTAATAACATAAAGGTAAAAGGATAAAAATAAGCATTTTTATATATAAGATAGAAGCTTATAAATTTGAAGAGAGATAGATGCAAAAAGGTTTGAATGTATTATATCTTTGTAAAATGGTTGCTGACTGCCAGAACAATGCAGCCATGAAAAGAGAAATCCTGTTTTGGGATACATCACAGTAGGCAGGTCCAAGAGAGAAAAGCAAGTATTTGGTTCATATGAGACTTCAGCAATACCTTGTGTTACATGCAGAATTCTGATTAAATTACTGCGTAAGAACTTCATAAAGAATGCATTGCATAAACCATGAATAATATTTGTAAGGTTTGCTTTTTTTTATCAAACACTACAGAAGGATTTCCGTGTTACTTTTGTCCTTTGATCCTTAGTTTTATCTTAATATCCTAAAAGGATTATTTCCTTAAGCTCTAATCCTTTGTCAGGATTGTGATGGCTGTGCCATCACATTATTCTTAAATAGGAATTGGAATCAGAAAGTTGGTTTTAATTTTCATTTTTATGAGAACACAACAGATTAACATAGAGTAGAATGCTTTCCTAAGAAGGTAGTTCTTGTTAGTGAAGTCTTAAAAATACGAAGTCTTGAAAATACTAATATAAGTTTACTTTTAAGGGAAACTAACAATATTGTGAGAGTTCAATCTAAGTTGTATGTCTGGTGCAACATGCTTTTTGAATGTTTCACAATTAGTGGTAAGTCATTGTGATAGATCTTAGAGTGGAATAAATTTCATGTTTGGTACATTGTACAACTTCAGGTGATGCACATGCCTTAAATACAGTGCTGTAAATGTTAGCTATAGTGGTGTGTGTGCTTTATTTCATGAGTAATTTTCTCCTTTCCAGCTTACATAAGGTACACTATTTTTGACTGAATCCAGGCTAGTAGGTGGTTGTGCCAAAAGTAGACTTGCTTAGTTTGCTTTGAATTTAATCTAAAATAACTTGAAACAGTAGATTGCCAAGAAAAATCATAATGCTATTCTGGGGCTGTGATTCTGTAGGAAGCAAAAATACACAAGGAGAAAATACACACTGTGTCACTGAATTTACTATTGAAAGCATGTTTGAAATAGTACATTAAAAAGAACTTCATTTAAGTCATAGAAGACGTTCATCCATTTGAAATTATATAGTATTGAGCTATTCAATTTTCAAGTTTTTAAGTACCTTTTAAAGCTTTAAAATAACTTGTAGGCTTTATGGGAGCAAGATAAAGAAAGGTAGGTTTTTTTTTTTTATTAATCATTTTTGCTATAGCAAAATAGCTTCAACATGGATACACATTATTACTCTTTAAGATATTGGTGCTACACTTCAGTGTCTCTTTTTAGTTATCATTTTAATCAAGTCTCTTTAGTGTTTCATTTAGTTGTTTTCACTCAGTCATTCAGTGCATTCCATTGCATTGAAGCAATGTTGTTTTTTAACCAAATTTTTCTGGTTAATTTGGCAACAAAACATTTTCACCTTCTTACAATCAACTGTGGCTCACATGTGTAGTACGCACAATTTGATTTCCTAAATAAGGCTTGAAGCAGACCCTTGTTTTTAGGTAAATATTCTATCTCCTCTTCATGGAGTCTAAATAAGTTTGTGACACTAAACCACATTTTATGTGCTATGCACTTAAAATAAATTTTAACTTGAGTTCCTTTCTCACACTGTTATTTTTCATTCAACTAATGCATTGAACATTATGTATTCCCAATGATTTATGGTAGCCACTACTTACCATACCTATTTTGTTTAATTGGATAATGCTGCACATTTTGTAGTGACTTTTTATAATAGACCTACAAGATTAAATTAAATCTGAAAAATAGCTTACTGTACGTGATACTTTCAACTTAGCATTTGCTATTAATGTTACTTCATTCTTATTCTAGAAAACTTTTTCCTGACATTGGTTTGATGTCTTTAGTAGCTTAAGTAACAAATCAACTTGTAAGGAGTGATAGAGAACTCCTACATTTAAAAACAAAACCCATTCATTTTAATCAACATCAATGTGCTGTTTATTTCTCATTATATTGAGAAAGTTTTATAGATGTCTGTGGTCTCTTCAACTTCTTTCTTAGGGAACCAAGAGACCTTTTTAATTTGTATGTGGAAGATTTTGCAGTGTTAATGTCATACCAATTTGCTTTATTTCATGGCAGCTGAAAGTTGTGTCTTTACAAGCATACATTCAGGAGTGACTGAGGGTTACCAATTTCACTGTGGCATCTGCAGTCCCACACTGATACTGCCATTAAAGCTGGCTTTCATTTACTACACTGATGTAAGCTGCTTCTTGTACTGAGCTTTGCCTTTCCACCCATGCCTAAAACCTGTGACTGGTTTCTGTGGTTGGTAGCTGGGCTCTTTTAAGTGGGAGATGATTTACCTGAGGGATCAGGTTGAAAAACCCTCTTAAATGCGTGTAGTGATGAAATACGTAAAGAAAATTAGTTTGAAAGATTGCTCTAGAGCTGCTGGGGGGAACAGAGGAATACATTCTTTTTCATTTCATATATCCAGGGTAAGCCTTTTGAAAGAGTTAAGAGATTTTTTTACATTATTTTTGAGAGTAACATTGTAAGAATGTAGTCAGCCATTCTCAGGATCCCCTAAAAAGGAAACAAGAGTTAATCTAAAATTGAAGGTAAAAAAATTAGCTAATTGCCAATATACTATGTTTTGATGTGCTTATGCCCTGGAAAATGCCAGGGTATGGGTAAATCTAATCTAATGTAAGACAAGAAATCATGGTAAATTTCAAGGGATAACTACTAAATCAAAATCATGGCTTTCTATGGTAAAATAAAAGTAACATAATATTCTTAGATAAAGGACCTTCACTATATAGTTATAACATAAATTTATAATAACACTAACGACTGCTATTTAGATATTTTTCTGTCTCCTTCTTAATAAAATATATTTATTGGTACTGCTCTGCCTGACCTTTTGGGTTTGGTGGACTCTTACTTAGATATTCAGTGTCAGATGGTATTAATAACCATGTTATGATCCATGACAGGTTTGAATTGCTGCATTTGTGGGCTGCTGCTGCATTTTTTTTTTCCGTAACTCAAGGCTTATACTTTCAGTCTTGGCAGTCTTGAACTGAGTTTACAGTATAAAACCTCATAAACAGCTGTAGAAAATTAAACAAGCATAAATATTGACATTACATCTTGACTTTCTGTCATGCAGATAGCTGTGGCATACGTCTGTATGTGGAGATCTTTCAGAAACCTGAGACAACCTATAAGAATTGAATAGTTTTATTTTAAAAGTGTGATGATTTTGGTGATTTTTCCTTTAATTTGATTTATCTAAAGATCTTGTGTGAACTTCAAAATAATGAATCACAGAATGACAGAATGGTTTGGTTGGAAGGAACCTTAAAGATCATCTAGTTCCAACTCCTCTACCATGAGCAGGGATGTCACTCACTAGATCAGGTTGCTCAAAGTCCCATCCAGCCTGGCTTGAAACTCTTCCAGGGATGGGGCATCCAGGGAGACCGGATGCCTCATCCCTGGAATGTCAAATACTTTGACAAAACGTCAAATACATTGACATTTTGCATTCCCAGAACAGTATGAAATAAAAGAATTAATGTGAAATTACTGTAATTACTGTACAAAGTTGATAGTTAATTGTTGTTGGAACTCATTTATAATTAGATACACCACATTTGAGATACTGGCTTTTTAATTTTTTTTTTTTTTTTCAGAATGTTCTTCCTATTCATTCAGCTAGTTTGGCAACTGTATTTTATATTTAACTCTACTGTGACTTAACTTATGAAAAGAACAACGACATCTTCAGAGATTGATAGAAATCTGCTAAAACCTGTGAGGACTTTGTTGAATTTAGCCCAATGCTGAACTGATATTTCGTAGAATTACCAATCCCAGCTAAAGCCCATTTCTAATGGGCCTCAAAGGTCATCTATACATAGCTCCACACTGATGAACCACACACTGATTTTTTTCCCCATTTTTGATTTTTTCCTCATTAAACATCCTGAAGACCTCCAGTTCAATGCTACTAGACTCTTTCACCTCATATTTCACCTTGTTTTCCAAACACTTAGGAGTATGTCAAGCTGTATGAAGTCTGCCATGGATGCAGAGAGGTCCCTGCCCACTCCACTTAAACTGATTGCCTAGTCTTACTGTATCTTTCTTCTCTCCTAATGAGGTGGGGACTCACACAATGATCTTTCTTCTTCCATTCAGTTTAGGTTTTTTGGAACATTTTAGGGACCTTGTTGAGTGCCATTTGAAAATCCATATTGACTAAATCAGTTATGTGACAATTAGAACTGGTTTTGTCTTGCCTGTGTGTTTGTTTACATCTTCAAAAGAAGTTTAATAAATTTATGGGGCACAATTTGTCTTTCTAAAAGTAATGTTAGTGCTTTTTTGCTTCAATTACTTTCATCCTTATGTCTGCAGATTTATTTAATCTTATTTCTTTTGCCAGTTTGGATGACACAAATATATTATTTTCTTGGCCTGTAATTGCAGAGTTCCCTGCTGTAGTCCTTAGAAATAATTTGGTTTACGTTTTTAATTTTCCATTCCTTTACTACAAAGTTGTTATAGGTAAGAGGCTGCGCACCTCTGTAAATAATTAAACTATTGTATTCTTTAACTTCTTTAGAACTGTTGGAAGAATACCATCTGTTCCTGATGACCTGTTATATCAATTTTGTGGATTTTTGATTGTCTGATCCACTCACACTGTTGTTTGAGACAGACCAACGCTGCCTGTGATAAAGAAGATACCTGATTTGTGAGTCTGCTTAAGCTTACGTTCTATGAAAAACAGATTGGAAAAAAAGTCAGTATTTTGCTTGCAAAGTACTCTATAAAATTAGTTATTAGTCAAAATGGATTTTTTTTGGCCGCTTTTTAACATATACAAACTATCCTTCTTCTCAAGATAACTAGAGAAAATTTTTAGCATTTTCAATGCTCTTGAAAACACTAAACATTTTCAAGGTTAGAGTTATTGTATCTGGAACTGTGTGCTCCAGGCATATTTCCATAACTGGATGAGTTTGGAAGTTATTGCAATTTGGGAAGGGAAGATTTTCCTCTAGAGTTTAAATGAGTTGGAACAGAATAAAATAACTAAATGAAATTAAAAAGAAGTTAAGATGAAAGAAGGATCAGACAGAAAAGAATAATTTGGGATAAGGTAGATGTGGATGGCATCTCAGAGGAAATACAGTGGGTTTAGAGATTTGAGAATTCAAAAAAGGGGTTACCTTGAAAATTGAGTCAGAATGGTAGAAATGTTACGTTGCTGAGAAAGAGGAAGAGAGGGGAAAACTACTTAAATATGACTCTGGACATGCTGTCAGTTCAAAATTGATCTAGATAGGTGAGGAAATTTTTCCCTCATTGAATGGTATTTTGTCAAGTAGAAAACGAGTTGAGGTGATTTTGCATTTTTTAAAATGGCATGGTGTTTTTTTTGTGAGAGAAGGTATTACCTTTGAAGCATTATTTTGCTTTTTTTAAAATAGTTTTAATAATAACTTGTCAAAATGCATTTGATAGTTTTGAAACAGCAGAGAAATGTTTCTAAAGTCATGCCTGATTTTTAATCTGCAAATAGCAGAAAAGACTGTTAAAATGGCTATAATTCATTTGTTAGAGTAGCAGTCATGATAAAAATGGAGAATAAAGTTAATAGAAGTGAAATTATGTATTTGTAATGAAATAAAAGCTATTTGTTGATAATAAAGGAAAACATCAAGTTTACACAGTGGCTTTTAAACTATTTTAATGTCTGAAATGGCACATGAAAGGGTAAATATTTCTCTCATAAAAAGTAGCATTTCTTCTGGCCATTTCAAAGCCAGGATTAATTGCTTATTCTTTGTCATTCATTGGTGAATTCATCATAATGTTCTGTGGAAAGTTAAAAGCTTTTTTCTTTGTCTCTGTGACAGAAAGTAGCAATATTGTCTATTGTCATGCTTGAATGTTAATGTCAATACATTTAGCTCAATTGCAGTCCACTATATTTTTACATATCAGAGTTATAATTTCAGATTTATTTTTATTTTTTCCCACAGAATATAAATGAAGAATGATGCAATATTCTTTGTATGTACAGCCTTATAAGAATCTTCTTTAAGGAGCTGAAGTAAGACAAACACTGAAAATAATTTTTCTCTGGTACAATGTGTTGAAGCAGAGGACCTGGAATTGTCCACCTTTGTACAGGCTAAGAAAATGTTTGCTATTTTGTGAGTGGAAGCAGCTCTGGAGTGATTCGAACTTCTGAAAATGCGGCCATGGACTGGTTCCTGGCGTTGGATTATGCTCATCCTCTTTGCTTGGGGAACTTTACTCTTTTATATTGGTGGGCACCTGGTACGAGACAGCGAGCACCCAGATCACTCCAGTCGGGAATTATCCAAGATCCTTGCTAAGCTTGAACGGTTAAAGCAGCAAAATGAAGACTTAAGGCGCATGGCAGAATCTCTCAGGTAGGATCTCAAAGTAATTAAAACTCTTCAGAAAATGTTTGAAATATGAAATAGCAGAATTTAAATTGTCAGGGTTGTTTGTGGGATTTTTTGCAAAATTATATGTCACATTTAAAAGTATATATAAGTTCTATAAGTAGCTGAAAATATACAAAACCTTTAAATAAATAATATACATTTAGTTCTGGTCTAATGTAGTCATTACTTAAGACCCATTTAATGGTGTGGACGTGTTACTGTCACAATAACACAGTTCTGTAGGTGATTCAGCCCTCATTGCCAACTTCAAACAAGTGCAGTTATTATGACATTCATACAAATTAGAACATCTAGTTCTTTATACTTCTGTATGCAGTAATTGGGGGAGCTTGTTTTAAAATTGCTGAAAACATTTGTACAGCTTGTTGAAGATAAATGCTGACTTGCTGAAGATGATCTGCAATAGATTGCTGCATTATACAAGTTCTTTTATCTAAGTTTTCTTCCTTGCCTTGCTGCTAAACTTGTAGAAATACTTGTAAAACAGTAGGATCATCTCCTTTTTTACAATTACACAGTCATCGAAATATAACCCATTCAAATTATACAGTGACTAGAAAAGAGTAAATGATTTTACTGGTGGCAGGTTACTGTTTGCCTCTCAAGGAGGCAGTAGAGACAGGAAAGGAGTAGACACTAAACTATATTTCAGACAGTGATGATTTTTCTGACTATCTTTCTATATTTCACTAACTTTATCTATATTTTGATAAATATTACATTTTTGGTGGGCAGGTTTTAAATAATAGCTTATTTATAATTTTGCATGATTTATAAAAATAAAACCAGCAGTTTATATATACTCTAAATATGCTACAGTATTTCAACATTCCTTCTCTGTGATTCCATTAATGGTGTCAGGATGCTGGAATCAGATGAAAAACTGTGTTGACTGGACTTCATTCAGCTTTTTTGTAATATGTTGTTCAACAGTATTTCTGAGACCTTTCCTTGGAGTGTTTGTATACCATAACCACAGGAGAATCTGAAATTCTAGCATGAGGAAGCCTAAATGACTTTAAATGCCAGTTGAACAGCCACACATGTCCAGGTTCAGTAGTCAGTAGGGTTTCTAGGAGTGGGCCAGCTTGAGACTGGAAGATAATCAAGCATCGTTTTTTGCTGGAAGTAATCTGAGATTGGTGGAGTACTGGACTTTGAGGGAAATGATGCATAACAATATAGGGCTTTTTCATTATTTTTTCTGTGCCGAATCCATGGTTCTGTTTACATAAAAACATAATAAATAGATTTTAGAAATATCCTGGTCAATCTGAGTTATTAAAGTGGTACAGAATTAAATCATAATGTGGTACAGAATTTCAGTATCTCATTTCTTTGTTTGTCAGAATAAGCTGTGTTGAAAATAGCTGTTAGGTATAAAACTGTCCCATTTATAGTTTCGTAGCAGTGTGTTTAAAACGAGGCATTAACCATGGATTGAGTATCTGTGCCCTGGAAGAGATCACTGCTGCTGTGAGCATACATTATAGAAACAAAACACCCCATAACTTCAGAAATCCAATTTGACAGAACAGATTACTTTTGCTCCAGTTTACATCTTAAACTAAAGACATAATTTATTTTAGGCTTTATTGATCAAAGACAGGAAGACTGGAACAATTATTTCAATATGATTTAATTGTTAGAATTTTTTGTTTTGTATTGAAAACTCTAATTACTGATAGTGGCAGTTAAATCTGAGTGGATGAGACAACGCTCTCTACATCAGTACAGCTCATAAAGGGCATGAGGTAAAAACTTCATTTTGCAGCCCTTTTCCACTAAGATTTTGTATCTAGAGAACTAAACAGCACATTTTGTGGTTAAAACATAGCATATATTATGGTATGCAACAGGGCTAAGATATGCCTGAAATTAGGAATATTCCAAATAAGAACTTGAAGTTACTTATGAATGAGTTTATACAAGATGAGAGTGCCTACCTGTAAAATTGGAACAATAAACAAACATCTGATTAACTATACTAGTTGACTATATTAGTTAAAGTATTTTGGCACTATTAGATAGTACGTTTGCATGGTAAAAAGCTCCAGGTTAACAGAATTTACCTTAGTGAGCAAAGAAGTTTTATGAATATGCGAAAATTATCATAATGAATATTAGCACTATTAATAATAGCTAGTTAGGGCAGGCAGGAAGGGGCAGAAGGCAGGTATGATTACAAAAATTAGTATCTTAGTAAAAGTGTAAGTTGATTTTATGTTCAATTTTGAAGTTACAGAAAGTTGGTATTTTGTCTTTGTTAGTTAAAATGGTAAAATGCATTTTAGTACATTTCAGTTGCCTGGACTTTCCCATTATAATGTATTGCTGTGGCTTCTTTATCACCTGGTAAAAGTGTCAGTCTTCTGGGATGCTTGAAAACTGGAGCTGGACTGTGCTTGTTTCCATCCATCTCTTTGAATGCCAACATACAATGACAAGAAGTCATCTTTCCACCCTGAGGTTTGAATCCTCCTTTGCTGCCAATTTATGTAGCAGCTTCTCATCCACAAAGACAGCAACAAAAAGGAAAACCAAAGATGTGGCTTGTGAAACATACCTTATGTGCATGCAAAACCAACAATTCAAAACTTGACAAAGATAATATCTGTGAAAAGGCTTTATAAAATCTTGCTTAACCCTTTTTTGCTCTGTGATACTTAAATAATATATGATTTTCTAATTTTCTACTCCTTGCTTCTTTTCACACAAGATGTGTAAGGAGTAGCATTAGGGTTTTAGGGCAGGGATAGGTACTTGTCTGAGTTTATTTCCCATCCACTGCAACCATTTGTATGTTTGATTTCAAAACATATGTTATGTTCCTATGAATTTATGTTTTTAAAAAATTTTTAATTTATTACCCATATTAGTTAAGAGTAGTTCATGTTTTTGCAAGGATTTTTGGTGAGCATAATTTTTTATAATTATTTTTTAAGATGTACCTTTGCAAGACTGCAGGTTGGAACAGTCACACCTTTTTGAAAATGGCCTGAAAAAAAAAATATTCCTTTAGGAACTGAGTACACTTTTGTGGTGTACTTCTGATGAAATTACATCAGGTACCACATAGTTTTTATGGTGTATTTAAAAAGCCTTAGGTGAGAAGTTACTGTAGTTTTTCTTTTGCCAATATGATGCTTTGTAAAAACCTTCCTTGTGGGCTAGAACAAGGCACAGATGTATACTAATGATGCAGAAGATAAATGGAATTAAAAGTATTTTGTACTGTTTGAGTTTTAGAAATTATGTGCATGAATATTGTAGTATAGTGAGTTTGGAGAGTTACCATAGTCTGCAAGTGATTATAAACAATATTGTGTGAGCAGATCTGGGTTGATTTTAGAAGCATTCTAGATTTCATTAGTGCAAAATAGTAATAAATCTGAGTTTTTTAAAGGTTGTTGTTTACTATTCTATATCCAGTAGACCTGGAAGAGACCTTTCAAGGACACTTATTACAGATGTAGTAGGTGTAGACAGCAAAACTGGAAATCTTTACTACAATTTTTAGTTATTTAAGGGAAACTTGAGAGGGAGTAATAATCAAATCAAAGTATTACATAATGTTGTCTCCAAAAACCAGTAGTTTTACCTAGAAGTTTTACTTACTGTTAGGATTATGATATGACTGCTAAAGACTGTCTGTGTTGCATAGAGATGATTCAAGGGTTTTAGGAATAGGAGAGCTTAAAATTACAACTTTTGTAATGTCCCCTTTTCATGGATGGAAACTGTAAAGCTATGTATGCCTTCATCCTTGTCCTAGGTTTTCTTTATTTTTGCAATACATGGATGCTTCATAGTATTCATGTGCTTCTTTGTATATTACTGGGTGGTAGTCAAATTTTTATATTTTAGGTTATTTTGATGGAAGATAAATCTGGCAGTTTAGGAACCAGTAATTTCAGAGTTCTCCTCAGGGAAATAGAGAATCTTGTTAAATGGATTCATACTGTGTTCATGTTATGAATACATCACATTTAGATTGTATTTGCTTCCTAGAGTCTTTTAAATATTGCATTTTGTAGAACCTGCAATTCTTTTAATAAATATGAATTGTATCTCACTCTGAATTAGGACTGTGTGTTATGAATCAGAACAGAGGTGGAAAAGAGCAAAATGTCATCAAACACATAAAACCAAACATTGGTATCTCTACACATTATTCTTAGAATTCTGAGTGTAGCTTCAGAAAAAAAGAGATCAGATTTTAATTTTGAAAGGGCACTAGAGTTACTTTAATGTAGCTGGCACTGGGGCTGGAGGAGAATCCAAACTCAAGATCAATTAATCATAAGCACCTCTATTAAAGTACTTCTATCAATTACTCTGGGCAGTTTTTGGGTCTGTTAAACTGTAGAAAGCATTAAAGGGGCTTGGATAGAAGAATAGTTTTGGGTTGATAAAAATTTAAATACTAAAGTACACTTTTCTACTACATGTATTTGAAATATCTGAAGTTTGAAGCTGAGGGTGTTGCATAGGCCAGTGTGGGAAGAATGAAGATAATTGAACTAAGTGGTGGGCACCTCTGCTCTTTTTATCATTTTTTGTTTAAGTCTGAGTTAAGGGAAGGAAGACATGCAGTGGATATAAATCAGTGCTGATCAGGGCTGTGCTGATCTAAATTGATAAGGGATGATTGCTCTTTATTTACAGTTAACATTGACTCTTTTATTTCAGGGTTTTTTTTTACTGAGGAGGTTTTATCTAAGAAGGATGAAGTGACAGCCTGTATTCTTTTTGTTTGTGTGTGCTAGTTGTCATTAATAAATGAACATGATTCTCTTCTTGGAGAAGAGAAAAAAGCGAAAGAAGAAAAGGCAATCATAATGTGGCTGTAGTTAGTTAAAAACCTTCTAGCTCCATACAAAGAACTTGGATATAAATGAAAGAATGAGAAAGTATTTGAGTGTGAACTTGTGAAATCTTACATTTTTCCTTTCGCTGATAAATTAGTGTAGCCTTTTAAATATCTTGGAAATAGGAAAAGGTTAGAATGGTTTTTATAATTTATGGGTTTTAAAAAACTATTTTTACAATTATTTTACACAGTATGGCAGTTCTTCCAGCTAAATTGAATGTCACTATGATTAATTTTTAAGGGGTTCTTTTTACCTTCAGAGATCCAAACCAGAGATCATTGCTTTGTCATTGCCCCTCTGTCTCCTGAAGGTGATGAGAAAGCAGCTTCAATCATATGGATTATGTACACAGAATTATTTTCCTTTATCTGGGTTGCTAACAAAGGACAAAGTAGAAACAGATTATCTCTATAACATAATCCTTTTGATGTTTAAAGTTATACAGTAATATCTTTATTTGATGGGTTGATTATGGAAAAGATAATTTATATTTGTTATCAGATGGCAGGGAGCAGCATGCAAACATCACACCTTGTAACTATTGAGAGTTGAAATAAACCCATTACTTGGTTTATTAGCTTGACTGACCATATAAGTGGATTATAATGGTGTTTATTTTGTGTTCATAACTTAATTTACAGTTTTACCACAGTAATAAGTGAAGGATAGTCTGTACTAGATGCCTACTGATGTGGTTTTTGTTACTGCTTAAAATCATCTTAGTTTACATGAGCCTACTTTAAACTCACTTCTCATATTTTAAGGAGTAAAATACTTGTCAGGACTTTAATAAGATTTTTTTTTTTTTGGTAAAAATTCCTGTTTTTCAATAGGAATTCTTATTCATAATTATGCAGAATTACTAGGATATTCTGCACTAGAAGTTACGTGCATACAGGATGCCATAGACAAGGATTTTAATTCAAATGCTTTTCCCTCAAATGTTGTCTTACCTCCAACTCAGCTGAAATACTTCTAGAGGTTAATAATAGCCAAGCTGGGCTGGTTGCAGAGAAGAATCTTTTCTCTAATTTTGAGACTGGATGAAAGTGAGGAAGACAGCAATTCCAAGTCTGATGAGGTAACAGATGTAGACACAACTGAAAAAAAAAATAAGCTATCTTAGTTTCATCCTAAAAAAATGTGATTTTTGGAGGTCCAAGCAGCTAGCCTAGAGAACGTCCCCCCAGCCCAGCTCTTTATCTTAGAGTCTAAGTATAAGAAAAAAAAATTATTGTAGTCTACCAAAGCAAGATAAATGTTAAATGGAAAAATGGTACTTTTCTTTTTAAGATCTTAATTATATCAAATGATCAATATTACTGTGCTTTTTTCATATCATCCGCAACCATCCTTCCATTAGGATTCTCTAATTGCTATGTTACAGACTTCCCTTATGCTAAGAGGATTGTGCACTGTCTCAATACTTTTTATGGTAATGATTTTCTATCCTTTCACCCTACTGTTCTTCACAACTTCTACCTTTAGGGTATGTGACTTGTACAAGATAAACTTCCAATTTTTTCTGGTAATTTTGTGGTTAGTTGTTCCTTCACTACTCAAATTGTGATACCAAGTTGGCAGATCACAAACACATTTCCATCTGGTGATTTTAAATTAGCATAAGAGCGTAATTGTCTTTCAATATACTTTTTAAAGGCTTGTTTGTATTGTCTTGTACATGGCAATACAATACTGTTATCTCAGTAGGATATAACACCGTACATTTGTTGTAAAAACAAATTTACAAATGGATTGTTGAAACAGAGTATATTTAGGGAGTGCACATGTTTAAGATTAGGATATTTTACACAGTTCTGGCATGCTTGTTCCATCAGTGCATGAAAAAGCAGATGTACAAGCAGTTAATGATAATTCCTTTTTGTTTACCATGTTACTTTTGGAACACAAATATTTTTTTCAGGATAATTTAATTATCCCTAGTAAGATAGGGATAGGATAGCTGTCAATAGGAAGCTTTAAGACTGCAGAATTTTTTACTAAATTTCTGTCAGGCTATGTAGCTGCTTCTTCCTCCACCGCTCCTACCCCATTCTGAAAAAAAGTGTTTAAATGTTACTCTTCATGTGGTGTACATTTCTGATGCTCACATTAGGTATTTGTTCTCTTCAGCTGTTTCAGGGAAAATGAACTTTTCATCAGTTCCTGAAATTTTATTGGTATTTGCTTATCCATACCTGTGAGACATTAAAATTAATAACATCTCAGTAGGACATTTAGAATGCTGTCATTTCTTCTTTACAGGGAAGGTGCTCCCTCAAACCACTGTTTTCTCTATGCTAGAGACATCTTTTGTCTGTCAAGGAGTCTTCCTGTGTTTGGTGCTGTGTAGCTCTGTGTGTTTGTGTGTGGAGAGAATGTCTGTTTCTTTTAATGTTCATATTCCTTTCTGAAGGAAGAATCATCTTCATGTTCTGCAAGAATTCTTTATTCTTTGCAGTTCTAGACATTTCTCATTGCATGTCTGCTTGCTCTTTTTCTTTCTAGGGTCAGCTCTTAAAAAAGCTTATAAAACATGGAATAATTTTGAAACAGAAGGGTGTTTTCTCTTGAAATGAAAAGGATTTTTATTTTTCCTGCATTAAATTTGTGAGGCAAAAAGAAGCTAGCATCTAATTTTCAAACTTTAATTTTATTTTATTAATATGTGGATTCTAGTTGAGATGGTGAACAAACCTCAATAATGAGGCTGATTTCAGGATATGTATTTCCATACATTTCCTGTGCTCACATATCAGAAATTTAACAGATTGATGTTACAGTTGCTGGTGCTTTTTAGGTGATTTACGCTTTAGAATACCTGAGTTGTCATAAAAAATCGTGATAGTGGTATTTTTAAGAAGGTTGGATCTTGTTCTGAGTCCAGACAATACGTTGAACTCACTCTGTGAATGTGGAGACTTAACTGGAGATCATGTGCTGAAGCCCTGGTTCTCCAAGAATATGCAGCCAGGGGTCAGGAGCGGGATGGCTTTGTTTGTGTGCCAGTCAGGTTAACCATTAAACTGCCACAGATACTATTTTCACAAGTAGAGCCTTGGACTGTTCTTGTTGGTGAGTAGCATTCTTGTAAAAACACAATTTATGATCAGGCTGAATCATACCTTGCAGCTGTGTTGTGCACTGTTTTCCTCCTGTGGGACTGTGCTTTTAAAATCTTGTTTATATTAATATGTTTCATTTCTTCTGGTTTTAAGGAAATCTGATGAAGGTTTATCAATACAACTGGTATGAAATAAAAATGAGAGGAGACCGGAATTGTTAATGCAAATAATTTATCAAACACTTATATTTATAAATCATGCTATTTCTTTATTTTCTGTATCCTAGGATACCAGATGGTCCCATTGATCAGGGACCAGCTGCAGGAAGGGTACATGCTTTAGAGGAGCAACTTCTAAAGGCCAAAGAACAGATAGAAAACTATAAGAAGAGGACAGGAGATGGTTGGTAGATAAGCTTTCTTTTACTTCTAAAACAAATTTTGGTGTTTTGGTATTTCGTTTGGTGTATCACAGATGTGTTGGCTTCTTGAATAATTCAACTACAAGTACTGATGCTTTTATGCCTCTTTTTTTTTTTTTTTTCTTTAAAAGTAGAAGGCCTTGGAAAAGACCATGAAATACTGAGAAGGAGGATTGAAAATGGGGCTAAGGAACTTTGGTTTTTCCTCCAGAGTGAACTGAAGAAGTTGAAAAATCTAGAAGGAAGTGAACTGCAAACACGCATTGATGAATTTCTGTCTGATTTGGGTCATCAGGAAAGGTACTTGCATTAGTTGGTTCTGACCTTCAATTTAACTGTCGTTATGTTGTTCAGAGGTGTGTGGCAATGTATTTTTCATTGTTGCCAATCATCAGGCTTCCTTATTGTTGGAGTACCTTTTGTATAATATTAAAATATTCTGTGTGAGTTTTGTTTGTGCTGAACAAAATTAATCCAGGAACTGTTAAAAATTCAGTGACATCTGTCTTTAAGCATATTACAACTCTGTTCCCAACAGGATTGCAATGAGTTTGTGTCTCATCAGTAAACAGTTATACAAAAATAATTGAATTAACTAAATATACTACCTTAAATCAAAGCCCTGAAAAAAGCTGTGATGTGTGAACATCAGTAATAAAGCAAGAGTCTTTGAAAATAATAATATAGTAAAGGGAAAAAATCATAAGAATTTTCAATCCCTTAGAAATAATGCAAACATTATTTAAAACATAAAGACAAAATGAATTTGATTATTAATATGGGCAAATAGTATAGTCCATTAAATTTTGTAATTTAATATTCCACAATTCCAAAATCCATTTTGTCACAGATTGAGTTGAAAGTGAGAAGGGACTATTCAATTATTGAGAGTTATTATTTATATAAAAGACATGATTAAATTTCATCCAATTAGTGCTCTGCCAAGTGCAGTTTTATATATTTGACTGAAATAAAAGTAGTGCTTGGCTGAAGCCAAATTTTCCAAAAGACTTGAGATCTTCACTTGAGCAGTGAACTGACAGAGAAGCTGCCACTTCCCTGGGTGGTTTATTTCAATAGTTATCTCCTCTCAGAAATATTTCTCCTCCATAGAAGTTATTTCTGTCTGGGCTTCTTGAACCTTGGGTCGTGGATTCTAAAGTATCTTTTAAACTATCTCTGCTAAAAACTGGAGCAAGTAGTCTAATACCAGACTTTCTGACATCGGTCATGGTAACAAAATCACTTCTGTGCTCGTTACTGCTCTGTTTATAAGGCCAGGATGAGGCAGTCACCGTGTGAAACCTAGAATAATGTTGTGTGTGTTTGATGCCAGAAGGTTTTAATGTTGCCGCCTCCCAGGATGAGTCCTTTCTGTTCTACACCAATGATTATTAATTAATTAAGTCTTAATTTGCAAGTTTCTGCATTTCTGACACCCTTATGTTCACATCTCTCTATACTTTAGGATGAGGTGAAACCCATTCAAGAGGTGCATAAGCTCCTTTGCGTTGAATTGTAAAAATGCCCTGTAGACATCTTGAAGTTAAGAGAAGAATCTCACTATGGTACTGGAAGAAGTTTTTATATGATGCAAGCAATCACAACTGCTCTTTTTTTCTTTCCTCTGAGAATTTTTGTATTGAGTACAAATATTCTTTCTGTCGTCACAGTGGTTATTAAATCTAGAATAATCTGAAGTCCATATAGTCTTAGTAATAGGTCTGTGTAGACCTTCCTGTCAGGTGAGGTCCTCAAAGAAGACTAAAGTAATTTAAGCTAAAATCAAACATCCATAAACTAGTTTTTATTAAACTGACCTTGACTATCTGTTTACAGTATAGAAATTCAAATGAATTGCATTAGAAAAAGACAGATACAGAAAGGTTTCTACAATATTCAGCCTGTGTTCCCGGTGCATTTACAATGTTGTCTTCAAGCAGTAGAATTACCTTGTGTTGCAGAATGCAATTCTTAGTTGCCTCTATCCTGAGGAACTTTTTTCCAGCACTTTCGAGGTCAAGCTGTCTCCTTCTTTCCTTTTAATCTTTCAGTCTTGTTGTGTGAATTGCAGGAAAATTGCAGTTTGTGTGTGCACATCCTTTGGCATGTGATGCACTGCTGTCTCTGGGGTGTTCTTTTCCGTTACAATGCACAGGAGCTCCCCAGGGAAGGAGCGGTCCCATCTTCCCTCCACGCTGTCCATCTGGTCCCTTCTCTGAAAGGAGCACAGCATAAGTTTGGAATGAGAACATCTCATTTGCTCATTGTGCTGAGAAGCACAGTGTTTTGGTGGTTTGTTTTTTTTTTCCTTTCTTTTAAATTTTTTCACCTTTTTTGTTTGTTGTTCGTTTGGGTTTTGTTTGTTTGTTTGTGTTTTTTGTTGATTTGTTTCTTACTTATTGGCTGTTTATTGGTTTGGTTTGGGTTTTTTAAGTACACGTGTACTTTTTGAATTTTTTTTTAAAGGGGTTAAACCTGTTGCCAAATGCTCTTTTGTTTACAATTGTGTCTTAAAAAGTTGTATTTTAGAGAAATGGAACAATGCAAGTGCAGCTGTTATTACTTACTTTTACGAATATAACTGCACATAAATATACATAAAGATATCTCAGAAATTTTAATATCTATTATAATCTAGTGTTTGGATTAGAAAGATTAGTGTTAATTATAAGTACTTAAAGGAGTTTTTCAAGCTGTCCTTATGTGGGAAAACAAAGAGGTGGGTATCAAATGGTGGTAGCTGTGTAAGGAAAGAGGCTGATATTTATTTTGTTTTGTTTGAGGAAAGCCTGCTGTGTCATAGATTAAGACTTGCTTCCTAAGAGATGATAAACTTCAGTTTCTGTGGTTCTGGACAAACAGTATTAGAGTTCTTTGTTAATTTTGGTGATGTTAAGCAAATTGTTTGCTACTTATATGATAGTGCTTCTTGTTGGATGCCTTAATCACTGTTGGCTATGCCCTAGGAGCTGTGTGGATTTTCTTTGGGGGAATGCTGCTCTTGCATATATTTTTGTCCAGTATTTCAGTACTGATTCTGTTTGAGAAACAGAGTGTTACCCAATACAAGAGTTTCCTTGACAATTGCATAATTGTATTCTCGTAGTTGCTATAGGGAAGAGGGCTATTGAGAGTAAATTCATCTAAACATTAGAAAGACTATTTGATATTGAGTTATTGAAAAAAAACAAATTAATCCTCTAGTTGTCATGGTTGTTTCCTGTGTTGACAAAAGTTGTTTGCAAGGTGATTGTAACTGAATTAGTTTCTTTCCTTCTGCTGGGGAGTAGCTGTCATCACGGATTCTGTGGTAACTGGCCAACATTTGATGCATAGTGTTTGGACAAATTTTCACATTATTTCCTTTGAAATACATATTTTCCTTTGAGTTTTTATTTGTTGATGTAAAATTTTTACGAGGTTTAAATTTTTCCATATGACTGGAATAAATGTCTAGACTGATTGTTAAAAACGCCCACCCTTCCCTCTTTATTTTGGCAATCAAATATGCTTGAAACACAGCCAGTTTTTTTTCCTCCATTCTGCTTTCCAGGAGCAAAATGCTTTTAAGTGCAGCTCTGAGATTTATTTTATGATATGAAGCAACAACAGCAATAAGTTAATGTTGTTGGTTAGTGAGTGAAGTTTCTTGCCATTTTACCACCTGCAGCAGCCTCTAATAACCCAGTGCAGGCTCATCCCTGTTGGCACGGAGCTATCTTGGGCTCTTGGGTCACCATTCCCTGTGCTTTTAACTCCCTGCATGGAGCATGACCCTGGTCTTTGGTATTTGTGTCTCTTCTAAATCTGTATTAATAAGTTATCACAGTGCCCTGTCACACTCAAAAAACCCTTGCAGATGGAGCTAGAAAATGCATGTTTTTGAGCAGTAACAATCAAAGAAGGAAGGTCTCGGGCACTGTGTCTTAAAATAGCCTTATAATACCTTATAATCATTTCTGTGTGATAGCACCTGTGACTTTTTTACTTCCTGGTTTACTTCAGGGTTTTATATATATATATATATATATATATATATATATATATATATATTATAGATACTGTCTGAAAACTCTTTCATGAATTCATAGCATTTCCTGCAAATCATTTGATACTTTTTATGGTTTCTACTGAGCAAAGCTGCCTTTACCTAATGTGGTGAGTCATTGAGGCTATGTAAGGACACTCTCACCATTTCTCATACTCAAAAATTATCCAAGTAATTCTATTTCATCCATAAGGCTGATTATTCAAACTAAGCTACTGCCTTTTCTTTGTCGTGGTCACCATAGGAAAAATTACTTAAGAGCTGACAGAATTTTTTGTTATTTTTTAATTGATAAACTTTGTATTTTTATTTATTTTTTCAATATTTAATGGAAATACATTTCTATAAAGTATAGTGAGAGTACACTGATTACTTAGATCACAGGGACAGAAAATACTTTTTTAAGGCTAATGAAAGAGCATTTGAAAATGATTTAAAATGTGGCTATGTGGTTGTACAGCTGCTTTTAATGATAGAGAATTTTTTAATTTTTTTTAATCCTTAAACCATAACTTTGTATTTTTTCTTTTAACACCCAACATGGATACATACTGATAGTGAGGAAAAATATATTTAAACTCCCAAGAAAATGCATTGGTTTCGTTTTCTAGTGTGCCTACTATCCTATGTGTTTTCTATAAATAGGGAAACTGTCTTAAGAGGAGTGGACCCTTTATCTCTTCAGTTATCTGTATATAATCCATTGCGTTAGAACTAGTCTATCATTACTTATGTTCTTATTCTCTTTAAACTGTGTGTGCATGTTACTGTGAGTATTATGTGTCTTTAATAGTTAGTGATTTAAAACTAGTTACCTGGTGATGCTTTAAATTAATTTTTATACAAAGCCACAATAGGGTGTTTCAAGCTCAATTACCTTGTAAAAGAAAATCCAGTTTATATATTTTCAGATTAGAATATAGATAAAGTTCTTCCAGTTGATTGACAGAAGGTGAGGATTATTGCTGCTGAATAATTTGGGTAGAATATTTAATACAGCAGTGGTAGATGCCATAGTCAGTGTGTCTCTTACCCTGTGTAGAAGCATGGGGATAAAGACCAAATGAGTATATGAGAATAAAACTACAGATCCATAAATCCAGTTATTAAATTAGCAAGAAAAGTTTGTTTGACGACTCTGCTGATAAAGACAGGGCTGCCCTAATTTGATTTATCTCAGTGTTTACTGCCTAAATATTGTCATTGGAAGTAGTTTCTTAGTAGGGATATGCAGCCTGCTGTACTTATGTACAAGAGGGAGCCTTGGTGAATTGGGTTTGTGCTTCCAGTGCTAACAACTGCTGCCAACAGCTTGACAAGACCACTTCAAATGTTGTTAGGAAATGTATTTGTCTTACCCTCACAGTGTTTTTTGGTCAACTCCCAAATTTCTCTGCCTTTGTTCTGTTGCTTCTCGTTCTAGTGATCAAACTTGTGGCTTATCAAGAATTTCAGGCAATAAATAACATCTGAAGTTCAGATGAAAGTATTGAGAAGCTTTAGCACTATTATGGAGAAATGTTTAGCAATATTAAATATTCTTAATCTCTGAACCCAACTTTGAAATTACTGGTTCTGAATTGGGCCACCTTTACTTTTAGAATAAATTAACATTTCTAGAAACGCTTTGAATTGTTTGTCTCTAGTTTTCTATTTCTTTCCAAAAGCCACAGAGATTTAAAAAAAAAAATCTTTTCCAGGGTGGTACTGTTTTGACAAAATCAGTAATTTTGACTAATCTGCAAATTTTAACAAATAAATGTCATATAACATTTTCATTTTCATGAGATGAGTTCTTTATTCTCTTGTTTGGCCAATGAATGTTATAACCCTAAGAAGAGACTCTCTAATTTATTAGATAATCTCAAGTTAGCATTTGATAGTCCACGTCAAATTCATCAAATTTCATGTTTTGTAGTATGGACTTGCATGGCCAGGAGTCTGTTTAGAATTTTTGAATTTTAATTGCTAATGGGTATGGAACATTTGTTAGATGAAGGACCCAGTCAGTCTGTCTTGGCTGCTGTTTGAATTGTGCAGTAGGAGGCAGCATGAAGAAAATGACTTTGAAGCTACAATTGAAATAGCTCTTTAATTTGTCTTTTATTTCATTTAATCCTCCAATTGAGTAATGTTGAGATTGTTTTCCGTTGTTTATAGGTCAATAATGACCGACTTGTACTACCTCAGTCAAACAGATGGAGCTGGAGATTGGCGAGAAAAAGAGGCCAAAGATCTAACAGATTTGGTACAGAGAAGAATAACTTATTTACAGGTAAGAGGATAGAGCTTTTGAATCAAGGTGAACATTCTTTTCTTCTTATATACACAGCACTTAGCTAAAACCTTGCAATAGAATGATTACATTGCAGTTTAAAATGAGTGTTGGTATATGGGCGAATCATGTAGAAAAGAAATTATTACATTTGTTTCAAACATTATTTTGTATGAAACATGATATGGAAGGTAATATTCCAAGGGAATCATTGGGGTTTGTATTTTTCTTGTTGGTTATTTTGGTTTATTTGTGGGTTGTTTTTTTTTTTTTTTGAATCCATGGTTTTTACTGGACTATACTTACCTGTTTGAATTCTTCACTGTATTGTAAAAGATAATTCCCTGATTGATTTTTTTATTTTACTCTTTAGAGTATCAAAAGGCATAAATATGTTTGCATAGTTTTAATAATATAAAAGTCCTTGTATCAAACTTCTAAACTAACAGCCCATTTTTAAAAACATAAGGAAGCAAAACTGAAGTGCTTGTATAGTGTATTGTTCCTCAGATTTTCATTATTTCACAGTTCAGCTCTTGGAGCCTTCTCTTCTGTGACCAAGCTATGTATCTATTGCTTGTTAAATAAAAAAAAGACACCCTTCTTCTGAGGAAAAAACATCTCTCTAAATTTTGCAGGAGTCATCCCTTTATTGTACTTCTTCAACTCCTTTCTGAGAACTGTTTCTTATTTTTTCATTTTGATACCACTGTTTGGCAGTAATATACTGTAACTGCTTTTCATGCTGATAAATATAGCCTTTCCCTACCTTTTCCTTGTCTTTCACTATCCATTTGTTGTCCTATTTAATAATATAACTGTGCAAGTCATCACAAAGAGCACAAAGTTATTTGCTTTGACAAACACACACCAAAGTAAAGCAGTCAAATGGTTTGAAATTACACACATTGGTATACCTCTATTAAAAATAAAACTGTATAAAAAAATAAAATGAAAAATTCAACAACCCTTGCCCCTCAAGTTGATCCCAAAAAGAATTATATGAGACATATTTTTAATTGTTTTTTTTAGTTAAATATGAAAGTACTGCATAGTTTTTTTCTGGTACATGTTGAACAGTGGCAGCTGCATTATTTTGGGACATCTAACTTGGAAGTCATTTAGCTGAATGATTGTGAATAGTGATGACTGCTACTTCATTTGGATGACATTACCATAAATTTGATTTAATGAGGATACATGTAACTAGTTCCCTATAGATGGAGCAACATTTAAAAAGCCAGGAGTTTATATTTAAGGAAAAGGCTTTATTTTCAGAGATGTTTTTCATCAAACAGTTGAAGAGAATGTGCAGGAGAAGTCAGATAAGAGCACCTGTAGTACTGTAATCAAGTGAGTAAATTATTATGAAGGCAGCAGTTTTCTGTCCCTTCTCTTTTGCGCTTATTTTTGTTCTGTTTATTTTAGGAAGTTTGTGATTCAGCATGCAGTCTCTCAATAGCAGAATATTTTTGCCTCCGATTTAAAAAAAGGCCAAAACTTTTTTGTTCAGCTTTGAAGGTTAAAAATAAAATCAGGTGAGAAAGGTTATTAAGTACTCAACGACACATCAAATTTATTAGTCATAGTTTGCATATTGTAGTCATATTCTGCCATAATATTTAGTTGGGGCTTTGTATGTATGCAAAGAAGAGAATGTTGGTCACAAGAATTTTTTCTGAGCTTACTGGACTTTGAAGTATATTTGGTGATTTAATGTGTCACTTAGATTTTTCTGTCTTAAAGTGTATTAAATCCTCTCTCTCACATTAAAATTACTGATTCATATTTTTAATAAAAGTGATCATGCTAAAATGACAATAAAAAAGGCTTTGGGCACTCTGCATACATGCAAAGGGATGCATCCCGTATAACTGTAATCAGTCAAATCAAAAGTATATTATATGGTTTCAGTACAATAACCACCTAAGAAAGTGTGATCACTCCTGATGTCTGTGATTTCTCTAGGAGTGAGGAACTCAGTGTGTTTAAGTCCATCTTTGTGCTGGGATGTTTTACTTAAGCTGAAACTTGTGTGTCATAGGAGGGTAGGTGCAAACTAGAGGAATTAATATTAGAGGAAGGTTTGAGATCTCTGTCTCTCAAATCAAATACCTACTATTTCTGACTAGGGAGAAGAGAACCTTCCAGCAGCTGAAAGAAACTTCTGGTGGTTCGTTTGGTTTTTTTGTTTCGTTCTTTGTTTGTATTTTTTGTGCCCCCAAAGTCTTGAGGGGAGCTGGTATGAAAAAGAAGGATTACAAATGACATCACAAAAGAAGGGGAATAGAAGATGGTATGAACTACGTTTGTGATAACTAGAATGAGAAACAACCACTTTTGACATATTTCTCTAAATAAATGGGATTTTCCAAAGATTTTGGGAGGGACTCTCTTTTCCAGCAGACTGTGTAGCATCAAATAATAAAATATTTATTCAAAATATAAAAAAAGAACAGCTTTGTTAATGAGTGTCATACCATGTTTATGAGGTTACTTAGTAAATGGTAGCAGAGTGCTTTCTCACTCTAATCTGTTGTGATTCATTGGATTAAGTGCATTTCTCTGAACTGTTTTAAATTCATTAACAGCACAGTCATTTCTCATATAGTAAAATATGTTAAGGAGCAGGGTTTACTTTTGCCAGTTTGTCATGTTTTGATGGTTGACCATACACTTGAAAGCACTGGAAGATGGGGAGGCATTGAGGCACGCAGCACTTGGGACATTATTCCCATCTGAGCCTACTCTCTGTGAATAGGCCAACCAAGAGCCCTGGAAGAATACAATGGAAATCCTGAATTTTGTGAGAGCAACAGCATATGTCCATGTTCTTTGTGATGAAAGACCATTAAATCCATCTTGCCAGCTAAAAAATCTACTTTTATTTTAGATGGTATTCTCTTCCATAGAAATATGTAATTCTAACCACTTTGCTGTTCTGAAAATTTGCTAATTTTTTTGGTTGCATTGTTCATAGAAATTATTCTAAGGAAGATAAAAGGTGTAAACTCTGGATAGGCTTGGTGATCTAATCTATACATTGAAGTATGTTTTGTGTGATTCATCAGCTGTAGGGTTTTTGTTTGTTTTCAGTTTTGTGTGGGTTTAACTTTTGTTTGGATTTTTTTTTGTATTTGTTTTTACTGCGGTTGCATGGCTGTTACTTTACAGGGCTTAACATTTGTGGAGGTCTCTTTCATCCTTCTCTTCATTATGTAGATCATTAAATTGGAGATAGGAGTGTGATGAGCAGTGTCATTAGGGTTGAGAACAGAATGTACTACCCATTCAAATCAGGGATTTATAATCCTTTTCTGTGACTTTGTGCCAGGAGGAAAACTCTTTTGTCAGTCTTAATTGGTTTTGAAATTGACTGTTATCCTTTATCAGCTCAATACCTTTACTGGTTGCTTTGGTTGGCAGTTTTGGTTATGAACACCCAAGCTATTCTGATGCTTGATATGTATCTTTTCTTCCTTGCCAACAGGTAATAGTTCCACCTTTTCCTGAAAACACCAGTTGAAATTGTTATGTATTCAAGAATCTCTGCTTCTCTTTTTCTTTTAAAATTCTCAATAGACAATTGAAGCTCAAATATGGCATTGTCTTTTTGCTACTTGAGTGCACCAATTTGAAAAAAACCCCTGCAGTCATAAAGAAATTAGTTAAATAGCTTCCTTTTTAAGTCACAAACTAACACTAATATATATAGTTTTCAGTTAAGTCTACAAATAATGATAAAACCCATGTAAGTGCATTGATAAGCAGTCACACTATCACATTATGTTTCATTGTATGATTACTACTTGATTTCCATAATATTGTTCATAAGCTGTTATATGAAGCTTGCATTTGCATGAAAGAAAGTGAAAAGGACTCACCTTGATAATATTTCAAATATGCCATCGATTAAATGTTTTCATTTTAGAGGACACAAGCATTTGGAGGTAATGGCAACTGTAGAAAGAACAATCTAAGGGCATTTTCTAAAAGTTCACAGATATTATCCCTTTCCAAAGGAATAGTGTTATAGCTTTACTCAAGCTGGCAACAAAGAACCCCCCAGACACTCACTCCTCCCTGGTAGGACAGGGAGGAAAATCAATGGGAAAAAAGTCCCAAACAAGCAAACAACAAAAAACCCACAAAGAAACCCCGTTGTGGGTTGCAATAAGAACAGTTCAATATCTGAAACCAGGCAAAATATGGTAACATTAATGACAATAATAATAATGAAAATATAATACTGCTGATAATAATGATATGAGAAGATATTTTTTCATGGTGTTCTTCCTGTATGGACTTGAGGAGAGTACTAGAAAGGCCCTTTTTCTCTTCTGAAAGACTGTGGGCAATACATTTGTTATCATTTCAAAGATATGTGTTAGGTTTAGTCTCAAGTTATCCATTAGATTTGTGATGACAGAAGTACTGGTCTGAGGAACAAAAATAGGGAATGGAAATTTTATTTAATTTATTGTTTTCATACCTAGTTAGGCTTTGAATCAGCTGTATTTAAAATGAAAAAAATGCAGAGGTTATAGCACATGTTGTAGAGTTTGGGTTTGTTTTGTTTCAGATGTTTTATTATTCTTGCCTCCCCCACTCTAAATTGTTGTCGCCTCCTTTATACCACTAAATTCACAAATTAATTTTATTTTAAAGTATTTTGAGACTCAGAATATTCCGATTATCTTTAAGATCACTTGAAGGAGGGATCTCATTTCTCCAGACAGGGATCACTGTTTTTTGAATATTTGATTTGATTGTTGCAAATTTACAGAAAATTTTATTTAAAGTTGTTTAGATGTGAAAGAAACAGAATTTTGATTTTGAAACAGAATATTGATGGTCAAATATCAGTATTCTCGCACCTTATCTGAAACTTTCCTAGAGATTTTATGGAAGACCTTTCTGGAATTTAGAAGTATGTCTAGAGTCATGCAAGTATGAATATGTACAAAAAAGTACTATCTTTTATGCAAAGAAAAACTTCTGTTGGGTATGATGTTGTGTCATCCACATAACTAAAAATTCCACACACCTAAAAATATTTATTAGTTTGTCCTTTTAAACATAGCGCTCATGCAATGTAGACATTTGCCTCCTATCTTGTGGTTTCTTGGTTTGTGGAAGTGAGGTATGTTATTTTATGGAGAATTTATGCAGATTAAAATTCTGTCCTTTATCAGTCTGCTCAGGTATGTGTTTTACATTCTGTATTTACTGTGTGGTCAGTTAGCCTGGGAAGCAGTCCCTTAAAACGCATTTGTTTTATTTTGTACCATTTGTTTTATTCTGCACGTTGCAGACAGGTGAAAATTTTCTTTTATTGGATGACATGCATGCTTGTTGAAAGAGAACTAACAAAGTTGAAGAAATGCCAAAGGAAAAAGCATTCCAACGCTGAGAATCATGTTGATGAAATGTGAACTTCGAATCCAAATGTTGGCTTATTCTGACAGGTTTACAAATGAGAAAGTAATTTAAAATCTTAAATGTATTCTATTTTACATTAGGATAGTGAAGTACGTTCAATAGCTGTTCATGTTCGCAGTGAAGAATTCACATAAAATTTTCATGGAGCTGAAGCTTGCTCATCCATTTTAATTGGAGATGTATTGCAGCACGATGGCTTCTGTGATTGATGACATTTGCCGGTTTTTCGGAAAAAAAGCAAGCCTTTGGTGTATCTTGTCTTCAGCTCACTTTTACATCCATCCTCACAGAACCCGAAGGATTGCAGCAAAGCCAAGAAACTTGTGTGTAACATCAACAAAGGCTGTGGCTACGGCTGCCAGCTTCACCACGTGGTGTACTGCTTCATGATCGCGTACGGCACGCAGCGCACGCTCATCCTGGAGTCGCAGAACTGGCGCTACGCCACGGGCGGCTGGGAGACCGTGTTCCGGCCCGTCAGCGAGACCTGCACCGACAGGGCGGGCTCCACCACTGGCCACTGGTCAGGTAAGGACTAACCACTCTCTTCCTTTCTCCTGGCTCTTTGCAGCCTCATTCCCATGGAATTAATCTGTGGTCTCTTTCATGTTGTGTGGAGTGTGATAGCTACGACTGCAGTTGTGTATGTAAGCACCTTTTACATCTTATGTGCCCACTGTATTGAAGAAAAAATTCCTTGGTAAGATAGCTCTGCATTGGCTGAGTTTATGTAATATATATTTTGTAGTATATTTTGAGATTTAAATTAGGATTTTTTCAGCAGGCTGCTACTGTGTTCTCTGCTAGATATTAATCTCATTTTCGTGGGAAGAGAGTATTAAATAGAGGCTGTTGTTAATAAACTTCTTTAAAAATAAGGGATGTTGCCAATATTAAGCAATAAAAGAAATGGTATCGAATAGTCATTCACACCTCAACAAAATAAAGAAATAGTTGAAATAATTCCTAGTGCAAGCTGAACAGATTCAAAATTTATGTTGTTGAAACAATGGAAAAGTTAAATATGCATTTTGTTTGTACAACAGCAAGCTGGTCCATTCTTATATCACATGGAACGATTTGCCTAGAATAAGCACTGAGCACTGATGTTTGGAAGATCAGATAACTTTGTTTGTGTCAAAGTAAACAATTTTTGTTTTAAATGACCTTTCTCCATGTGATTGATAGTCAAAACATATCAACATCTTCAGTGTTTTCACTAGGATACTGTATACCCAGTGCATATGAGATCTTAAAGTAACTATTAAAGTTTTACAGGTCTGAAATTAACTTAATCAGATTTACAAAATCCAGTTTACAGATTGCATGTAAACTTGAGTGTTTGCACATTGAAACAGCATTTGCCCATTGAAATAGCATCTGTTCTTCAGAGCTTCAAGATGCTACAAAACTTAGCTGTGAGAATTCTAGTGGGTTTTGTGAATGAGATTTTTTTTTCCAAAAATTGTTTCTTAGAAATGCTTGGATGTTTTATAAAAACAACTATAAATGGAAAACAGGTATTGAAAACTGTCATAGTTGGACATGAAGTAAAGATGCTTGACTCTCGTCATAAGGCAGAAAAGAATCAGAAGACTTCATTTACAATTCATTCAGCCTTTTTATAACATGCTGCGCTAAAAAGGCACAATATTGGTCCATAGGATTGACACCTCTCTCCATTGATTAAGTAACAGGAATAGCAAAACAACAGCTGGGAGGGAGATTATTTTGGGAAAGAAATACTGTTTATACAACATTGCTTTGCAGTTGAAAAGTTTCCCTTGGGAAGTGGTAGCAATTCTCAGGCTCAGAAATATCGGGCCCACAGAGGACTCCAGATGAAGTTTTTTTTGTGTTTGGCAAAGTTAGTAAAGTGAAACTACTGTCTGGACATGGCTCTCAGTGGGCTCCTCTGTGTGACTCCAGAATTTAGATGCAGGGAGTTTTGTGAGCAATTTTAGAGCACAGTAAGCTGGAAAACAGTGCAGTCATGCACACATAGCTTCAAAAGATTATATACTTTCATGAAAATAATTTCCTGCAATATAGACTCTTGCTGATGAAAATACAAATAATGCTTCATTTTAGGTCCCTACAGCTTGGGTTCTTTTTTTTTGTTATTTTTTTTATTTTTTTTTCCAATTAGTTTCTACATCTGGATGAATAGTTTGAAGGCTGAGCATCAGGAAATGTCCTGATGTGATCAATTATTTTTTAAATAATGAATGCTACTAATTTGAATTTTGCATTTCTGGAGCTAGAGGACATGGAGCTGTGAAAGACAATCTTTCTATAGTCAGCCTGTTGGCCAGCCACACATGCTATAAACTGTGTTAAATTCTGATGTTGTGCAGTGGCTTGGTCAGTGAGGATGAATGAGACAATCAATCTCTGTACTAGCCTCAGTGTGGCTTCAGTAGGAGTCTTCACTGGGTACTTAATTGCTCCTAAATTTTAAAGTGTATTTTGCTGAAGACTTCTGTGTGTTTTTTATGTCTTCCTAAATTTATATAGATTTTTATTTACTTGTATGTCTATTTATTGATTCCCTGTTTTTTTTCAGGGACAAATAAGTCTGAAAATCTTAACTCTAGTTAAGAGCAGTTTGTTTGCAAAACCATACATTTAATTTTTTTATTTTTCTCTACAAATTCTGAAGCCAGCATGGGATTTTCTAGATTTTCCAAAAAAATGTATTAAAATGCATTGACATTTATCAATTTTCATTTTCATAAACAAAATGTTTCTCCTATTTAGTGTAGGGATTTTTCATGATCTTGTAAAATTATGCATCAAAAATATTTACACAAGTGAATAATTATAACAAGTGTTCAATGTAAATTATAGAAATAGGCCAACAAATCAGAAAAGTATATCATCTAAGAGAAATGCTTTCATGTAATTTGCAGACCTGAATAGATAATAATTTAGTAAAATATGCTTCATGATTAAGTTGTGTAAATTTGTACATTTATCTTTCTTCTTTTTAATTTAATTGCTTCTGCTTGACATTTTATTTGCCACACAAAATTTTGCTGTTTCTGATCTTTATCTTCAGTAAAACAATTTAGATAGTAATACCTTCTCCAAAGAATTAAGAAGAGGCTTGTATAAGCTGAGAATACATATGTTTCTGGAATTTTCTTTGTCTAGTCCTCTCCTAACTAGGTATAAAAGCTAAGTTTGTTTTTGGAATTTGAGAAGTAGAGTGAATTTTAATGAGCAAGCTGATACTTGCCTGATAGGAGAGGATTAGTAAGACCTGTTCTCATCTGTGAAGAATTAGGGATCAGCTCAGCCCACGTCATGTCTTGCAGGAGTTGTTCTTTGTGTTTGACATGGTGGTTCTGGAATCAAGTTCAACTTTTCTGGCTGAAATATATTAAATGATTGAGAATTCTATTGCAGATTTCTGTAAATGTTTAGTATTTATTTATTTAATATTAATATATTTATTTCTGTAAATAAATACTTATTTTGCACTGTGGCATCAGTTTTCCTTGTCCTTTGTTTCACTCATACTGTCATTCTAGAGAAAAAAATCTTAAGAGATGGTTGTAGATATGCTCTTTTTAGTTCGAAAATTCTATCTTGCCTGTAATTGCATCTTTCTTGTAGTTCGTTTTTCCTTTGATATCTGTGGTCAAACTGTTTATGAATAATTTAGGTACGAATTTTTATAAGAAGCATGAATGATTTACTAGTAATAAGAGCCAAAATGTAGAGAACTTGTGAAGGCAGATTTATCATGAAATTTTTGATTAATTTTCTTTAAATTAATTAGTTAGCCAGGTCATAATGTTCTGTTATCATTACTGCATGCTAAAACAGAGCTGCTTCTTACCATTTGCTGATTTATGATGTTATGGTGGCATTCCCCAATAATAAATTGAAAGAGGTCTATAAAATAACTAGACAAAAAATAATAAATGAAAAAGAAAACAGATTAATAGGAAGGACAGATTCATGTACTTTTGGAAGTCATATCTGCATTTCAAGCTGGAGAGTGAAGGGATGTGGAGGTAAAGAAGCCATCTACATGTTTTAAATAACACTATGTGCTCCTTCCTATAAGGCCTAAAAACCAGAAAGATGAAAGATAACTTGAAAAAGGAAACCTGAAACAAAGTTTCCTGCAGTTATCCTTGAATATTGATTTTGCTGCCTCTAACTATGGTTTGATGAATTAATACTTTTGAGGAAGGGATACCCAGAGGGGAGAAAATGGCAGAGCTCTTCATTTGTTGGTAGTGCCAGCTTTTAAGTATTAATTGAACTACAATCTTAAAATATGAATTAACTAATATGTTTATATGTATAATTCAAGTGCGAGGACACTGTGGGTACACAAAATGAATGTTTAATTTATTAAAGCCTATCTGGCAACAGTAATCAAAAGGACTAAATAAAAATTGCATAATCAAATCATCGAAAGTTGTACAGAATTAATTGCAATAAATTAAAAAGTTTCACTCCATGAACTAGATATTCCTTGACAGTAGTTTTTTATGGAAATCAGCTGAATATTTAGTACTGGCCTAAAAACCCCTTTAACTTGCATAAAATCATATGAATTATGTTTTGCTCCCACATCTCACTCTTATTTATAAAATCTTCAGAAAAAATGGATTCATTTCTAGTTCTAGCTCTTAACATGTGTTTAGACAATGACTTTCATTATTTACATTTTAATTCAACCAAGTTCCATTTCTGTGAAGCAAGCTGGAGAATGGTGATTTGAGAGAATAGAACAGAGTAACAGCAACCTCTGAATTTTCCCTTTTTTTCAATTGTGTTAATCTTGAAATCAAGCTACTGATATTGTGTAGAATTTTTTGTTCTCAAGGTGCCTTGTAAGATACTCTAGATAAAGAAATTTGTCTGTGTAAACACATATTTAGGAAGTGGTAACTCTTAAAAGGACCTTGGAATTCTAATGATGTAGATCTGAGTTTTCAGAGCAATGCAGTAGCCTGAAAGATCTAAGTGATCCTTATTTATGTCTAAACGGAGGGTTATTGAATAATAGCAAGAAGTTATTTTTGCTGTGCAGAGCAAAGACAGGCTGCAGGACACTGTCTGCTTTGGTTATCTAGCCTTCAAAATGAATATTGATGAATATGAAAGGATTCTGAGAAAGACCTACACTGATTCAAGGACATAAAAAGCTGCATTACAGTAGGAGAATAAAAAACATAATTCAGTTCTAAAATAAAGCAAGTTTTAAAAGCTGGTCCTGACACGTTTTATAGCTATTTCTATATGGGAAGTATTTCTACTTTTAGACAAAGATGTGGCTGAACAATTTTGATTAGAGATAAGGTCTGCTTTTTAACAACTCGCTGCTGCAGTTGACTCCTATTATGGCAACTGGTCCAGAAGCAGAAAAGCAAAAAAATTGCATGATCTGAAATTGGAATTACAGGAAATGCCGTCTTTTCTTGTAACTAGCTTTATTTCTTTAGGGGATTTTTAGCACAGAATAATGCTTGCCTTTGGTTTTTGAGTGGTTATGGGCTTTTTAAATTCATTTGTTTTGTAGTGATACTTTTCTAATATTGTCTTACTCGTGTCACAAAGTTCACTTGTGCAGTCCCAAATCTGCCATACTAAACTAAATTAATTTGTATTTTAAGGAGGTTGTCGTAACATACATCTGTGTGTTCTTTCATGCTGTAATCAATCAAGGCAAGTTGATCCTAATTAAGCCATTTATGTGGCCTAAATGTACCACTGGTTCTCATCTAATTTAATGAGAAATTTCATCAAATCTATTCTTGGTAAAAGAACGGTGTTCTTGGAAGTTGTTTTGCATGTCAGTGGCATCTTTTGGGTGATAAATGGGAAATACTTTCATTTAAATGCAGCCATTGTCAATTTCTGATAGCTGAAATAAAGCCTTCTTTAAAGGTTGTGCTATCTATCAAAAAATGTTCAAGAAGCAAAAATGTTGGGATTGTATTCAGTGAGTTCTCCTTATGTCCTTGCTAATTTACGTTCAGATTTGATACCTGTATGAAATGCAATTGAGTGTTTGATAAGAGTTCCTTGCATGGACAGGACCATAAGCAGATTAGCAAATATGATCCATGAGAGTTCTTTTCCTGTGTTGAAATGAAGGAAGGTAACTTAAATGTGCCCACTGAAATAATTACTTTCTAAATAGCCGAGACTTCTTTCCCTACATTTCTTGATAGGAGATACTGAAGATTTAGAAATCCAAAGAATGCATGGAGGCAGGGAAAAGGATTCTTGGTTTTGTTCTGTTCAGTGGTAGGAAAAGTCAGTTGCATATTTGATCACAGATCTTATGTTGTTCATATGAAATACTACACTTTAAAGCATGAGTTTCCCTTTTTCCTAACAGATACTGTTGCCCCCCCATGATGTAGTAGCAAAACTAGTACCTGTAGGTTAGTGGTTAATTGCAAACTATCCTCATGAGCATTAAATCATGGATGACAAATTACAGATTGATAAACAAAATGTCCATTACAAACTGTAAAAAAGGTTTTTGCTTAACTGTTGCCCTTCTAAGAATTGTTTAATAAGCAAAAAAGCTACAAATTTGCTTTATATTAGAGTTTACTTGATTTATGGTAACTGTTTAGTTGAAAGTTTGTACTGCAGCATATACAGTGGGGAAAAATAGTATGGTTTTTACTCAAATGAAAAAGGGTTTTTTTGAATATGATGAGATGGCATGGGGTAAACTAAGTATGTTAGGTCTCAAACTGCAAAGTTTGAAATGTTAATCTGAGTTCCTAGTTTGGCTGCACAAATTTTAATCCAAACTGAAGCGTTGTTAGGTTTTGGGGGAATTATAACTTGCATTGAAGTTCTGAGCTTTCCTAATGTATTATACTGGTCATTACAACATTCCAGTTAGGTAATTTTACCTATTTTTAAGTAATCCTTAAACAAGGGTAACCTGATCTAGCAGCCGTAAAGTTGAGATGAAGTCATCCAAACCCTTCCTATGTCTTGAAAATGATACTGCTATTTCCAGGTGGGAGACATCGCAGAGCACCTCCAGCACTGGGTTTTGGCTCTGGTGCCATTCTTTCTTCCTGCATCTTGGTTTTTTCCTAATACTTCCGTTACATTTTCCCCTATGACTGAAGATCAGAAGAATTGCCTTTTCCATTATTGCAGGCTTACACTCTTGATTTTCTGCTTTCATGTTGGCAGACCATTTGAAATAGAACACATCCTTGTTTTTTTTCAGATGCATTGTTAAGGTGACATGTGCCTCACTGCTGTGAATCTCAAACAACATAAAAGGTTTATTCTCTTCTGTTTTATTTATGGGTAACTAAAATGTCCTTTTGTGTACACATACCTTGAAAGATGTGTTCCATCTGGACTTGCATATGGAGGTACTTTTTCTAATTCAATGAAAGATGAGTCCTCCAAGTGTTCAAATTAGAACAATATAAGATTGGGAGTTATAAGCCACTATCTCAAAAAGACAGTGAGTGTTTTGTCTAAACTGGAAGTGCTTTTCCACTAGATGCCTGGACAGCCAGCTGCAAGTATTAAGCTCCATTTTCATGACCTGTTGGAAACTCCTAGGTTCCTGAGATATGAGATATTGTCTGCATGTTCTCTTTTTTTTACATGCGTATACATGCCTGTTACAGGCACAAGTGCATGTCCAGTCAGCATAGGCATGCAAGAGCTAAATCCCTGAAGCTGTTGAAGGATTATTATAAAAATAAGCTATTTTCTATTCCAGAAAAGATAACCTAATCTTGAAAGCAAGTATTTGGAGCCATTTTCAAATGCAAAATAATTAACATTAGACTGAAATAGAGGAGAAGCTTCACTGGAATTGTTTGAAATCAAATCCAAAATTAGTTTTTCATCAATATAGCTGTAATGATCTTTTTTATGTGTTCCTGAGTTATTTCACCTGTCCTTACGTATGATCTTACTTTTAAAACAGCAATTCTGTTTACTCTTTTCTTGAATGACTAGACTTGGGTAACATGGCAAAACCCCTTTGCATTTATAAAAGTATATTTGCCTTTGTAAATACATTCCTTGATTTTCTTGGCAGCTGGGGAAATGGAGCTCCTCTTTAACAGGCACCCGTTTAATTTCTGCTGTTTAGATAAAATGGGGCATTATTCAAAAGCAGTTTTGAATATATAAAGATAAAAGGAAAAATAAATTGCTAGTAAGCTTCTTCATTTCTACCTAGTTTGATGGTCTCCTTACTGTTCTGTGAAGTCCATTTGTGCAATCTCTTCATCTGTGAACTTTCCAGCTGACATGCTGGATGGGAAAAATCTTTACTTTTTAACATACACTCAAAGTGAGGTGACAGATGCCACATAAAGCTTCTAGTAAATGATGAGAAGTTTTCAGCAGAGTGAACCAGAAATATAGGTCTTTATAATGCAGCTCACCTGAGAGACTAAAAAGGGAGGCTAAAAAGACTCTAAAGGCACCACTGCTTTTGTTTTGTAAGAGACTGAGCTATTGCAAATGCAGAGATTGTTACACTCAGTTGAGACCTCCATTTGGTCAAAAGGGAGAACATTCACTGGAATCGCAGCACTTGTTAGGACAGTAAGAGCACTGTTCATCTTTATGCTGTGGTTTTGATTATGGGTAGGATTATCAAAGAACTGGAATGACATGGGAAAATAAACATTATTGCAAGAGTGTCACTTGTGTTACAAAGACATATTGGTAGTTCAGTAACTCTGGAAGTTACAATTTTTGCAGGAGCAGAAAAGACTATCATTAAAGTTTCAGTTTTTGGGAGGGAGATAATAAATTAATATCTTTACAGATTTATTTTAGACTAATTTCTTGTGAGAGCGAAAGTTTTGTCATTGTGCTTTACCTTTCTATCTGCTCTTTTTCTTCTTAAGCCTAACTTAGTTTAAGTCCTGAATATTGGATGAGTTTTGGCCAAGCTTGACTAAAATAAATAGGTCTTGTTAAGGTCTCTCAAAAGTCCTCAAAATAGATGGAGTGGGTGTGTGTAAAGAGCCATTGAAGTCAACATTCAGGCAAGAGGCAGTGACTGGTCACAGATGCCACTTTTCAACACACAAACAGTATCCAGAGAGGTAAGAGACATGAGAGCAAGTGAGGGTAGTTGCAAGAGTTGTGCAGGAGAGGAGAGCATGCAGAAGAAAAACCCTTGAAAGTGCTGGATTGAGAAAAGTAATAGAAGGCATGTTGGCATGTTTGAAAACATTTTGGTTTATTCAGTCGTGAAGGTATCGAGATTCAGCCCCTTGGGATGATAAATGGGACAACACTATCCATATGGCATGTGAAACCTGGGAGAAAAAGGACTGCGTTTTCAGGTTTTTTGAAACAGAATTGCAGCAAATTTATTCAACACCTGTCTGCCTTAAAAGGCGTGGTTACATAAAGGACGATAAAAAAATTAATAAGTGGAACACAACACAGAAATAATTCAGAAACCAAGTCTAAAAATTATGTATTAAAATTGTACAAAGCAAAAGCTTAGAGAAAAAAAGCATTTAGATATATGAGTTGTATTTTACATTGGCTACTTTAAAAGGAAAATATGATTTTTACCTTGTGTCAATTCCACTTTGTAATTAAACTATGGCATAAAGCTCTTATGAGGTAACTTTGTTTGCAAATGCTCAGAAGATAGTTGCACGAGGTGTAGTCTGCAACACAAAACAGATGACAGCATACTTTTACTTTCTTATGAACTGCTTGACAATTCATACAGAGAGTAACATGCCATAACTTTGCGTAGTGTTCACTTTTTACTATGTCTGAAAAGAAAAGCACTGAAATATCATTGATGGACCCTGAAGCTGCTGTCCTTTGCAACACATAACAGGAACGAGCAGGACAATGAGGAGCCTTGAGAGAATTCAGCGCAGTCCTCTCACCATATCCTGTGCTAATCTAACAGCTTTCCCAGCACTCTGGCACGTCTCCTGTGGTTGAATTTAGAGTTGTTCACTTGGGTAGGGTTCCAAATTGGCAGTCAGTCCTTCGTGCTGTAGGGCTTGGTTAAGTAGATCTGTGATGAGTCTATGCAAGTTGATATCAGCTTAATTAAGTGTATTATAGAAACAGAAAAGCAGGAAGCTATACTATTTTTACATTAGTTTATTCAGTTGTGTTTCTAGCAAGACAAACTGAAATTAAATTGAAAATCTCAGTTATGGTACAGGAATGTCCATAGCATGGTGTTCTTTGGCATACTTTTAAGGATTTCTTGAAAAAATTGAAATTAGTTAATGAATTTTGAAATAATGGGAGAATGAATAATCAAACAGGTTTTCAGTTAACATTAACTAAAAGTAGTGTTTGCCTGGTAAAATGTCAGCCTCCTTTCAGGTAAGAAATTAATCAACACCCAATGAAAATGCCCATCCAAGTGCAGGTATGTGCCAATGTTCAGATGGCAGAAAGTAAGCTTACCTAAAATGACAAAATTCCAAAGGTCTTTTTAAGTCAAACCAACATTTTTCAGGCTTCCAAAAAAAGAAGTTGATAAGAAAGATACAAATAGCAAAAGTTTTTAAATGGGCTTAAATTAGAATAAATTTGAAAAGTAGACAGACAGGTTATGCCATATCACAAAAATTATGTAAGTCCTGAGGGCTGTAAAGTAATTAAGACACATTGGGATACTGCAGTGAATAAAAGTTGTGCTTTTTATAACACACAGAGCTCATTTCAGTATTTAAAAAGTATTCAGTGGATCTCTTGGAAAATGAAAATGTTTTACTGATGTATTAGTGATGAGCATATCCAAAACCTGGTAATAAATAAGAATTAGATGGTACAATTGGCATGGGTCATCCGAATTAAAATCATTTTCAGCCCAGGACCTTCCTTCAGAGCAGGTTGTTATGGTAAGAGTGAGTGTTTTCAATATTGCAGTACTTTATAACTCTTGCAAAAACACTCAATCTTTGTTTACTCAGTGAAGTAAAATCCAAACCAGAATTAAGTTACAGAACTCTGGAAGGCTATTATTTAGGATATTCCAAACTGAAAATTAGAACCTGGAATCATATGAAAGTTAGGCTATAAATAGAATTATAGTGACAAATTTTGACAACTGGTAGAGTAAAATAAATCACATCAGAGGAACTAACTTGAAGTATTGCTGACATGCAAGTTATGTATAACAACTCTAGAGGTATCTTCCAACCTAAATAATTCTGTGATTATGTGATCAACTGTCAAAATTGTACTACTACTGAGGTGGTACAGGGAATTAGACCTGATTGGCATAATAATGCTGTGATTAAAACTACAACATGAGAAAATACGTAAACATTAGTATGGATAATTACCCTTTATGGCTTATCTATTACTTAACAAAATACATCTATCAAGTACAAAAAACTCAAATATTTTTTTGTGTCAAAATTAGAGGAAATGTAGCTAACAACTGAAGTATGGATTAAAAATTCATTCTGTATGTTCAACTTGATTTCATTATCTTCAGTTGAAAATTTGTATGAATCAGCAATGTGACATCATTCTCTAATGTATCTGCTTGTCTACTTATCTGAGTTTTGGTTGTCTCCTGTATCATTGATTTTGGTTGCAGCTTATTTCTGAGTAAAATAAAACAATATCCTGCTGTCCAAAAAAGGATAACAGATTTTTAAACTGTGTTGAAAATAGGACAAGCTCCTTGCCTACTAGGAATCATTTCACAAATACTGAAAAAAAAGTGATCAGTAGGGTAAGAATGCTGTCTCTTGCCTGAATGTTGCAGGGAGTTGTTCAGTCCTTCAGGCTTACTACAGAGTTACTCTGCACTGGTTTTGTCCAGTTCAAAAGCGGATGCTGTAAGTTTTCCTTTCACTGCATCTGCTATCTCATACTTTTAAAAAGTAAATGAAGACTAATAGGGAGTTTTTCCTTCATTCAGATATGATAATATAGGTAATACAATCTAGAGAGTTCACATGGGGTTTTCTGGAATTGTACACATATTATGTGTTTGATTATGCAGATGAGATTTCTATGTAAGCAATTAACAAACTACAACATCATTGAAATAGCCATGACCATATTTATGGTTTGATTAGTAAATTTTTGAAAGACAGCGCTTGAACTAGTAGTTACTTTTGAACTATCAAATTGTTTTTCCTTAATGAAATACATTTTGTTTGTTTCTGATTTTGGTTTGTAGCAAATCTTGCTACTTCATTACTATTCAAACAGCATGTCACATAGAGCTGAAAGCTGAAATCTGATTTTTTTTTTCACAATCTTCTTTGATAATCTGTGATTTTGGTATACTTTAATATTGTTTGCTCTATATGCTGAGAGTTTTCCTAGTTATTTCTGCCAATCTCATTTTTATTCAAAACCTTAAGATAACCTATGGAAATTTTTAGAAGCACCCTCATCCTTTAAATAGGATGGAACAATGTATTGAGTGCTTTTCAGGGTAGGAATGTCAAATAGTAGGTCAGATTGCTCAATCACCTTTATCAGTAGCAAGGTTTTGCAAATGACTGTCTTTACAGACCAACATATTTATTCAGTCACAAAACAAAGTTTAAAATCTTGTTAGTGATGCTGTACTTACTAAAAATCCACCCTTTATGTGAAGTTTTGCATCACCTGCTTTTTCCTCTCAAAAGGTTTGCAGTAAATTTCCTTCTCTAACTTAACCTCAAACATTCCTTCATCCCAAGCTAAACATTTATTGTCTAAACTTTTGCCTGATACTTCACATCTGCACCAGATTTAGCACTTCACTGGTTTCATGCTGCTTTTCTTTATTGCAGCTTTCTGAAGTCATCCTAATAAAGTATTATCCACCATATTAAAAGATTTAAATGCTCAATATTTTTGCTGAATTTATGAACTTTTATTAAATCTTTTCCTGTGAGTGTGATATAATAGATGATAAAAATATGAGCTGGCTTCTTGAATTAAAAAGAATCATCCATACCTGTAGTATGGGAAATTCTTCTAAAGAATCCCGTACAGTGATGATATACAGTGCAGTGATGAAATACTGACATATAGATACATCTTGGAAGATAGATTTCCAAATCTGGTAAGAATCAGTTGAAAATATACCTGAGCATAACAAACATTCCTTATCTAAATAACCATATCTCAGAGTTCCTGCAGAATTTTGACTAGTCTTGCAGAAGTGTTCTAACCTTTGGGATATTTAACTGTTCTTAAACTCTTAAACTCATTATTCTATACCTGAATTGATTTTTTCAGCATTACAATTTACTTGGTCATCAACAGTTGTATGAGTTTGATTTGCTTATATATTTTTTTTTCCTGGCTGTTTAAATCAGGTTTTTTTTTTCCTGGCTGGTGAGCACTAAAGGGAGAACTAACCATCTTTGCTAGTAAATACTGCAGACAACGGAAACATTACTTCGGAGGGAATGGGCACACATAGAAATATTAGCTGAAATGTTCAATGCTTTAAAAATGTAATGCTTTGTTTTATGTTGTCATGTATTATAATTTATTTCTGTATATGAACATAGCTTTGAATTATCAGTTATGTAGACAGTTGTGCTTGTGTTATTTGTGAAAACTCTTAAAAGAGGTTTGGTGGCTGTTGAGCCTTGAATTAAAATCCCATCTAAACCATCTGTATATTCTTCTGTAGTTAATATTTAAAACATAACAAATTCTTACCTGTACGTACATCACATGCTTATATAGAGCTTGTGTTTTCTGTGGTCTGTTTAATTTGCTACTTCATAGTTTAAGTTCTTGAAGACAGGAATTTTTCTCCTCTTCTGACAACAGAGTAGCTAATGCAGTGGTTATAATGATGTCTGAAATGCTGAAATTTACTGCAATAAAATGTCAAAAGCGCAGCAGAGCTGTAGTTACATTTTTAACGATTTCTTATGCCTTAAAATATTTCTTTGTTTAATTTTTAAACAAATAACTGAATTTTAGACATTTTATATAACCAGTCTGTCCAGATAAGCCTTCGCACACAGTAATGGTATAGTTGTATATAACAAGGTATCAATATATAAACAGGAACACATTTTGCATTTTATTAACTACCAGCTGCTAGGAATTAGAGAACCTTCGATTTTGTTCTACTTGAGTGCATTGTTAGATACAGTTTGTATATAAATCTAGTCTAAAACTATGATTTTTATTGGATTTGTTAATGCTATTTCTGAAAAAGTAGAGCAAGTTTTAGGTAATCTTTTTGAAATTGAAGATACAGATGAGTTGATATGTTTGGGATATTATTTTATTAATAAACTATTTGACTCATCTTAGTATGTATTTTAAAACAGGTGAGGCTAATGATAAGGATGTTCAGGTGGTGGAACTTCCCATTGTTGACAGCTTACACCCACGGCCACCCTATTTGCCCTTGGCTGTCCCTGAAGACTTGGCTGATAGACTAATTCGTGTACATGGGGATCCTGCAGTGTGGTGGGTCTCACAGTTTGTGAAATACTTGATTCGTCCACAGCCTTGGCTAGAAAAAGAAATAGAGGAAGCCACAAGGAAACTTGGTTTCAAACATCCAGTGATCGGGTGGGTATTTAGTTTTCTTTTTAACTGTCTGTGCTTTAGTATGTGTATGTAGTGATTCCTGTTCAGGAAAAATTGTTTTATGATGATAATCAGAGTCTTGCAGTATTTTGTGGGGAGAGAAGGTGATTTCTAGATGAAGCTCTTATTTTTTAACTGTTCATAATACAAGTTGATTACAAGTACTTCAGCACACTTGTCTACCTGTAGTTGGACAGCTATATAAAAAGCAGCTCAGTAGAAGGTTTTTTAATACATCCTTCCACATGTGGTAATACAGAATTTCATTAATATAATTGCCTTACAGCTTGTATTCCAGGCACTTTACTGTCTGTCTTCTTTACTGTGCCTATAGCTTTTACATTTGAGGAAAAAAGGCTAAGCCTACATTTTACATGCCACAATTCACAACTAATTTTATCACTGGCTACATATGAGCATGGTATGTGCCTTTCCCTTCCCTGCTGATGTTTTCACAGTTGTAGTTTCTGAACAATAATGATGAATTGGAAAGGTCTGTGTGGGGAGATATGGGGAGAAGGAAGAAAAGCAGTGAAAAGCAGCTTGTGGGAGAAAGGTTTTTCCATCATGTAGTGTGAAAAATGTTGCTGCCGCTGTGCTACTCTTCTTCTTTTGCCAGAATTTCTTTCAGTCCTTAAACTTTCTTTTTCTAGGAGTACACAGTAGGTTGTCCAAATGTTAGTTGGCTTTTGACCTTGAGCCAGTAGGACACTTCACTGCTGCTGTATCTGAAGACTTGTTACGTTTCAAGGAGATCAAAAAAATGCATTTGTAACTACCTTAATTCAAACTATGTATTATATGATGCAAATATTCCTATTTTCCTTTTGACCTTGTCTTGATCAAGCATTATCTATCTACAGTAGATAACTTAACCTTGTGCACAAAAGGAATGCTACCTTATATGCTGTAATTCAATGTCCTTCATTCCTTTCTTTCAGTCACTCTTTGCCTTCCTTGTCAGATTATTATATTGCTTTTGAGAACAGACCAAATTCATATTGTCAGTGTGTCTTGATGGACGCGGATGCGTTTTAATCCCTCCTTATTTTATGTAGGGATTCAGTTTAAAATTTCATTTACTAAAGCATGTATAGTATTTATAAATGTGATTCCTATTTTCTCCCTTTTTGCAGTGTTCATGTCCGAAGGACAGACAAAGTAGGGACAGAGGCAGCATTTCACCCCATTGAAGAGTACATGGTACATGTGGAAGAGCGCTTTGAGCTCCTTGCTCGCAGGATGCACGTTGATAAAAAAAGAGTGTATTTGGCTACAGATGACCCTTCATTGTTGCAAGAGGCAAAATCCAAGTAAGATGAATTATGTTTATATTACAGTTCCTTCCTTCCGGTTAGCTTTGCAATTTCTGACTATTGTGCACCACAAGTTTTAGTATAATTTTTTTTCAATTCATTTCATTTTCCAGTGATTTTGATTTTTCTCTCAGATATGCTTTTTTGGGATTTTTTTTTTCTCCCAAGTAAGCTTTTCAAGGCTTAATGTTAAAAATCCAGAAGAGTTGCGAAAGATACATGTGACTATGTAAAAACAAATCATTTCTGTAGAAGGGAGGTAAATAAAAATAATATACATATAAATAGTATAAATATAAGTAATAAACACACAAAAATTCTTATTGAACATGCATATTAAAAAAAAAAACTACTTAGAAATATTGTAAACCTGATTAATATATTAAGAAGTATATAAAACCTGTCAAAAAAAAACTCTCTGTGAATAGTTGCCAGAGGAATTTTTATTAGTGGATTGAAAAGCTTCTGATGAAACCCTTCCCTCTTTCAGAAGGATTTCTATAATAATAGCAAAAAAGACTACATGTTGAATAATTTTGTCCTTAAATATGGGTGGGATTCTCAACTTCTTACAGTGTCTGTCCCTTTTTTTTTTTTTTTCTCTGCATCCTCTTCTAGCTCTCTAGAATGTGGATACACAGTAAATATTAATTTACATGGCCTGTATTTCCTTGTAAATTAATACTTCTAATTAATTAATTAATTATTACTTTCTAAAATCAAACCAACTTAGTGGTAAATTTTTGCACTGTTCTATTCTTGGTTACATCCTTGGAAAAATATGTAAGATAACATATTTTCTTTGGCATATGCAAGGTGGTAAGCAGAAAATGTTATTTTGTAGTAGGAGCATTTTCTACAGCATTGAAAACCTGTCTATTTCAATTGTACTGTTTCTGTTTTTCTTTCATATCTATCAAAGGCTGGTGTTTAAAGTTATGGTGTTTTGTAAAAACTAAATGAACAAACTCAACTCCAGATGATGGCAACCTAATCCTTCCATTTTTGTATGTGTAGAGGCAAGAACAATAGCAGAAACAATAATAGCTTCTAAGTGCAAGTCTAAACAATGAAAAGACGGATAATACAAAGTTTAGGTTATAATATTTAATTCATTATATTGTCCTAAATAACTTTAATAACTGTTTGTAACATAACAGAATTCAATATTGATGTAACAATCTTAGTTATGCATTTTTATTTTTGCTTAACTTTCAAACGTTAGCATTCTTTGTGAATAATAATGAGATGCTCTACCTGTGTAAATGTACCATTCCAAGTTTTTAATAGCAACAAAAACTAATTGTAGAATGGTAACTTATTCAGTAAAACAATACTGAATTTTATTAAGAATTACAGCTCAAGTCCATTCTAAATCACAATTTTACTTTAATATGGTAAGATACAGCTCAGTCAAAGAGCATTAATTTTGTTTTCTTCATAAAAAGAATCTGTAACTGTTGAAGAATTTTTTTATGTGTTACTGCTGTGTTTTCAGGTCACACCTTACACTGAAACATAATTTCCTACGTTGCTTGCACCCTACTGTTGCTTGCAGCTTCAGATGCCTTGAGTAGAAGCCATTTGAAACTTCCTGTGAAGTTCACAGAAGGCAGGATGCAGTTTGATGTTTGGACATTTAATAGCATCTGAAGGCAGGTTAAGGTCATGTTTTGGCAGCAAAGAAGCTTTGCTTTCACTTCTTGTGAAATAGACTATAAATTGGTTTACGCTTCTGACAAAAAAGTTCTAGTCACATTGAACCACCAAGCTTTGATAGAAACAGCTGTCACATTGCAGTATCTTATGTTGCATTCATTATTTGGTGCAATAATATTAGTAAGTACTAGATACTGTAGCTCTCTACAAGAGAGTGACTGGCTGTCAAACAGCATTGGCATTTAAGTAAAGAAAATTTAGCCAACATTCACATGAATAGGGATGTTGTTTCTAGCAAGAGAAGTATTTTAAACTATTCATAGTCATGAAAACAAAAATGTTTTGACTTAAGTTTCAGAAATTTCCCTTGCAGTCAGATGTCTACAAACTGCAAGTACAGTAGTAAAGATAGTGCAGTCACTACCACCAGTTTGTAGAGTGTTTTGTATTCAATTTCCAAAAGAAGGAAAGAAGTGATGTATTTTCAGAATTTGGATCATGTAGAACAATTTTAGTAGAGAGTAGCAGGGTTGAGAGTTCAACAACTGTAATGATCAGGGGATTAAAGCATTTGACAGCTTCTGGTAAGCAGAGGTCAGGTTTTTATCGTGGGTAAATGATGTGTTAGGGATGGTGTAAATTGCTTTTTCTTTGGCTGATTTAATAATTTTCACGTGCAAATTTTTGGATGTCTAGTACACGTTTCTAGTCTATAATATTACTTACTGTATCTTCACTCTTTAAGGTATTCAAAATAATACAGATGATGTATACATAAATTCTTAAGTGGCCATATTTAATATATTTCTGGTTTGTCTATGAACCTATTTATGTGTCTTTCTTTTGTATATGAGCACAAAAAAATCACATTCTTCCTTCCAGAATGTTTACCTGTAAAGTCATCTGGGTTTTTTTTTTCTCCTTTTTTTACTGTTAATTTACTTCCACAGTAGCAGGTTAATATCTTTTCTCCCTTTCTACTATCTGTAGTTATAGTATGCCTGATATTTAGAATCCCAAGTCATAGTATGCCTGATATTTAGAATTCAGCAGTGCTTCAAAGTATTAGAATCTGACGAACAGCTCATATATTTTCTAATTTTTTTAGAGCAAGACCCGAGAAAACACATTATTTCTTACTCAATCTATTGACACATATACTCACGATCTTCTTTCAGAGGGAAGAAAATTTTCAGTGCCTGTTCTGGACACTTCCACAGGCTTAGCAATTGAGACCAGGAGCCTTGGCCTTGCCTTGCTTTGCAGCTGCAGTGATAAGCTGTGCAGGAGTTGATCAGCTTCTGAAACCAATGGAAACTTGAAACAGTGCCATAACTGTGCTTGATTTGTATCCTTATCTGAGGCTATTAGTGCAGGAAGGAAAGACTTTAACTCTCTCCTCTCCACCTTCTTTTGATTTCTTGTTTTCCCTTTCTCATAAGAGGGAAAAAAACCAAAATCCTTCCTGGTCTGTACATAGGTTGCAAAAATCTATTAGTTAACTCTAGAAGAACTGGGAATTACTTTTAGATATGTGGAAGAGATACACTAAATATATGTAATCCAATATAAAAAAAACAAGAGTTGTTCCAGTTTCCATTATTTGGTTTTATCTTTGAGCAGGCTGCCCAAGGATGTGTAATACCACTGTCTCTGGAGGTATTTAAAAGTCATGTAGATGTGGCACTTTTGGGACATGGTTTACTGGTGGACTTGGCAGTGCTGGGTTTATAGTTGGGCTCAGTGGTCTCAAACGTCTTTTCTAACTTAAAAGATTCCATGATTCACAGTCTGGGCCTTTCGTGTTTCAGAGAAGAGACTATGAGAAAAGCTAGAAGGCATCCTACACAACATTGTGTTTTGGTGATTCTGTCAATAAAAATATGACAGCTTATTACATATGAATCATTTTCTATGCATTCAGGAATCCTAGTAATAGGATTGTGCCTAAGTTCTACTTAAAAAAGAAAAAAAATCCCCAAAATCTTAGAATGTAAGCATTACATTAATCATAATATAAATACAGATGGAAAACGGAGTGGAAGGAAGCGAGTGCTAACTATAGAACTTTGATAGTTCCATTTCCTTTATTCTTTGCAGTCATTGTGGCAAGAATAGCTTCAAATAGAATCTCAAGCACTGTAGTGAGTGGGAAGGAGAATTAAACCTCTCCTGATGCAGGAACTCAGTGGGCCACATATAGCTTGAGAGGAGTGTGCACCTGGCCTTTTCCTGTATTTTTCTTTCTGCTCTGTTTTCTGCCTGTGTTGGAGATGGGATAATGGACCAGAAGATTCTTTGGTCACACTGAGTATGGCTGCTATTTCACTCACATTTTAAAAGAAACCTTTTTCCCAAGCATTGTGTGTGGGAGACAACATAAAAGTGCTTGGTTGAAAACTTAAATGTGTGAGTGGATAAATTACAAGCTTTGATGATTGTTTTGAAGAGTGGGCTCTGAAACCATTGGTTAGATGAATTTGGATCAACTTTATAAAATGGAATTGAAGATCGGATCTAAAAGCACCTCAACAACTGTTTCCAGAATAAAAGAAAGAAGGAGAATATTTTAAATGTACGCATAAATAAGATGGGTAAATAATTCTGACCTTTTGTTTTTTACCAGATCAAATATGACACTTTTTTTCCTTATGCTTCATTCCTTAAAGTTATTAGAGTGATCTTTTGCTAGTAAAACATCAGATTCTTCAAGAAAAGTTCTTTTGTGTCTGCTCAGCATATGTATTCTAATTTTTGAAGTCTGAAGGAAGTGATTAATTTTAGTGATATTCCTGATACCAAGCACTTGCAAAGGGGTCTGCAAATACCTTTACCATGTTTGCTGTCTGTAGAAATGCCATCTTCTGTTAAATCTTTTTTGTGTTGCTCCATTCACAGTTGTTCACTGAGATAAGACTGATGCTTATCTGTTTCTCAACTAGTTCTCAGAGTATGATGTATTTCTGTTTCATCTGTACTTTTTTCTTCCCTTTAAAAAAATATGAATGTGATTAACACAGTGGAAATTGTAACAGAATATGCAGCAAGTATTGTGGTGTCATCTGTTGTGTTTTGAGAGCTGGTTAAATATTGACAAAAACGTTAGGCATGAAAAGATCAGAAATAAAATAAAAATTGTGGAAGAGTTCTTACTGAAAAAAACTAGTTTTAGCTTCATATAAGCTTCTGTAATTTCTCAGAAGGGATATTATCAGTTATTCTAATACTATTTCTACCTTATCTTCCTTTCTTCTCTGGGTTTTCTTTTGTTCTTTATTGTTTGTAATGTAATAGAAGCTTTCCCTGACATTGATTATCAGATGCACTGTTTAAAGCTGTCTCTCATACATTCCACATCAAAAGTGGACATTTTGCATACAGTTTTTTTATTTGCTCTTGAGATAAATTTGCTGTTTTGGTAGTCACAAAAGGCAGCTGTATTTGTCCATTTCACTTTTGAATTCAGTTTCTCCATTTTTTTTAACATTAAAATTGAATAAATTAGGTATGATCTTGTGAATATTATACTAGCTCTCTCACTCTCTTATATAATGTAAGATTTATATTTGCAATGAAGTTACAAATTGGAAAAAAGCTGTTATATATATAGTTTAATTTTATAATAAGCCGTGTAGTTGAAATTTTGCAGTTGGTTGGTTAGTCATGTGACATACACTTCATGATTGAAATAGAATTGCTGTGTAACAGCAATGTAGTCACCACCTTTGTTACATCTGTAATAATTTTCTTTGATAGAAGGCTGACTGAAATTTTAATTAATTTGAAATTAATTAATCAATTGCTCCTTTCCATGGCTTCTTTCAGATTTCAGTTCCCCAGTACAGAAGTGTAAATTTTTGTGAATGACCATTATTTTGCAGTATTTTTAAAAGGATTTTTAAGATTTTTAAGTTATTGTAACATGATAAAAGCTTTTATTTTAATATAATATAAACTAAGGTTTCATATTGCAAAAAAATATTTTGACTTACAGTAGTACTAATTTTTTTTTTTTTTTTTGTAATAAGGAAAGTATATTGGCATGGAATTTTGCATTTATTTCCTTTTTACCAGTGAATTGCAAAGTTTGTTCTCTGTATGGCCTTAAGAACTGTGAAAGACTTTTTTTATTCTTTTCATTAGTTTACATGCATTTATTTAATGTGTCCCTTTTACAGGTGACTGCTTTTTTTGCACAGTATCCTAATCAGTATCTAATAGTATGGTAATAAATGTAGCCTAGTAAAGTCAGAATCTCATTTTCTATTTAGCAGTAGAGAAAACTTAGTGGTCTGGTTATATTTCATCTAAAATCAGCATCATTTGCAGAATGTGGCATATACTTCTTGGTATTTCTTTCACTTCTACCTTATGTATCAGACACACTCACAGAATTGTTTTATTTAATTATTTTTTCTAGATAAAGAGAGGGCATGCTTGGAGGCAGCAGTGACATTCTAGAGGGTTCAGCAAAATTGTAATTAATTTCCTGTAAAGCAGAGACTTACTTAAAACAAATTAACAACCCTTTATTGCAGCAGAGGTAATGCTTCTTAAAAAAACAAAGCCAGAACAATGTTATTAACTATATTGTATTTTTACAGGTATCCAAATTATGAATTTATCAGTGATAACTCCATATCCTGGTCAGCAGGACTCCATAACCGATACACTGAAAACTCCCTAAGAGGTGTCATTCTGGATATTCACTTTTTGTCTCAGGCAGACTTCCTGGTCTGTACATTTTCATCCCAGGTAAAGTGCAAAGCAGAGACAATGTTGATTATATGCACCAATTCTAAGTCTTGGTTTCCTTCATTCTTCTGTTTATAAAAATCTGTTTTAAGATTAAAAGCGCAGCAAAAAATCGCCAAGCAGTATTTTGTGGATAATATGCTGATCCACCTAATTCACATATGGCAAGATACAATTTCTGTCAGCTTGAATGTTTTTTACTTGCTGTTGCCATTATTCTCTTAGGTGACACAATCACACATGATTGTACTGTTAGATGGAAGTGGACACAAAACTCAGTTGTTAAAATCCACTTAAAAACTTTGTTTTACGCAGCCTCAAATGTAAATTTTCTTCTGTACCGTAATGACAAGTAAGTAACAAACACAATATTAATAGATGGTCAATACAGTGATATATTGACCATGACAGGCAGAATTCTTAATAAAATTGCCATAGCAAGAAGACAGCAAAACTACAAAAAGTATAGAAAAGCCTCTTATCCCTCAGTCATGCTTGTGGATGCACTTTATTTACCATTCACCACATCCTGTAGAGAGAATGACATTTTATAGCATTTTTAGAAGGTTATTAATACAGGCTGTTTCAGACCAAAGACCTGAGTAAAATGCAAAGCAAAAATCCTCACTAACAAGAGCTGTGAGGAGCCATCCACTGTAATAATAATGTTTGATTTAGCTGAAGCACATCCACTGAATGCATCTCACAGTGAAAGAAACAAAGCCTATGGCTCTGTGTCTTAAATGCCACATGTGCTTTGGTGTAGAGACAGTTCGTAGTCTGAAAGAAGATTATGTAGTCTCGGATAAAATTTAATGAAAAATCTCTAATATTTTCTGCTATTATTATATTCAGATAGCTGTGTTAAAAGTGATAAATGTTTGCTTTAAATAAAACCTTGAGTATAAACATAGTTTAAATACAGCTGCAAATGACTTGGCCAGAATATATTTCAATTGAATTTTAATTGTTGGAGTCATTTTGAAAGAAGAATAGGTGTTTAAAATCCATCAATACAGTTAAGGTGATACAGGTTGATCAGCACCTCTTGGGGGCATCTGATACAACACCCTTTGGGGGTACCTTTTAGGTACATGGTGTCTGAGCTCAACTCTCATTCTCTTTCACCATGCATTTGACAGTAGACTTGTTTATTTGGATATCATATTTGGTTTTCCAGAATTGCAGAAAATTCTACTGAAGTATAGGAGAGCCAATATTAGAGTGTTACTGTCAATAGCTGGACTATGAATTTGGTCTAATATTTTACCTAATTTTATTCTAGGCAATTTATTGTGCTTTAATAATTCAAACTCCTCAAAAATAATTTAATACTAGTTTTTCTGGGCATGCAGCAATGTGGATCTGTACAAAATCTTCATATATTGGGCTCTTCCAAGGTCTGTTGCAAGTTTCCCCACCATTCATAAAGTTTCCTTTTAAGGGATTTAAATTCTGATTCTCTTATCTCTAACATTTGAAAAAATGTATTCTTATTTATTTCCATTGTGGTTTTGGACTTTCTCATTAATCAATTCTATGTGCTTTTTTTCCATTTTTCCAAAAAGACTCTTAACTTCATTTTGGAGGTATTAAGAGAAAATGACACTATATGTGAATAGAATCAGGAATTCCTCTGTGTTAACTAGGTTTCGTGGTGCTGAAACTAAAAGAGCACTTTTAGAAGATGAATAATAGGTATTTGCTTAGTTAAGGAATTAGTCCTATCATGTAATGGAGAGTCAAGGAAAACAACCTAACCTGGCATTTCAGCAACGTCACATTAATTGAACAGATTATTTAATTTTGTAGAAAAGCCACATGAGAGCTACACAAATCATAACACAGTAGGAGAATTAAGATTACACATTAGAACAAAGATTTTTTTTTCTCTCTCTTTAGCTTCATTTAGATAGCTCCCTCTGACTGACATAACTTCATTTCCTTCCAGAATTTATTAGTCTTTGTATTTTTCATTGTACAGGTAAGTATACAGGCTGCAGAACAAGGGATTTGGGAATAACAAATGGGAGGCTGGTTTTAGCTATATTTCTGCATGTGGATGTTTTGCCTGCTGTCCTTTGGTGCTACAAAGAAAACAATTGCTGAGAGGAGATGTTGAATATTTTGTGTCAGATATGCAGGACACATTTGCTAAAAGCATTTTTACTGAAAATATTTGAAATCTTTCTAGTGTGTATTATATGTGTCTGTTTTGTGGGGTACACAGACATGCAGAGAACAAAAACAGTCACAGAAGCTATAAAATAGCCTTTTGCAAATATATGGGTAATCAAGTTTGTTTCTATATTATGGTACGTAACAGATACTTCTAAATAATTAACTTCAGCCTGATCTTCTGAAAGGTACTTCTGAAAGTTATTTTAAAGTTCAGATGCAGAGGGATAAAAGGAAATCTATTACATTTTTAAAGCAAATGCCTCTCTCAAAGGAACTAAGAAAGTACAAATACGTCTCATATGACTGATCAAAGTTCTATTCACTGTATCTTCAAAGGGAGAAAATAAAAGTAAAATCAAGCTTTACTATATTAACATAGACTGAAAATTATGAAAAAGCTAAAATGCTTCTTCATATTGAAGAAATCTGCTGTATTGTTAATCAGTCTTTATCAAACTTGTGCAAAATCAGAGAAAGACACTATAATGGAGGTCAAAAGTCAGAAAACCAACAATAGCTAAGTCAGACAACTGACAGAGAAGAGCTTTCTAGCCAGTTGTTGGAAAAATTTTTTTTTTAATATACTGATAGGCTTTTGTGTTTCTGGCAACTCTGAGAAATACAGCATAATTCTGATGTGGGGAGATCTGTTCAGTCTGAAGAAAAATCCCTTCATAAAATGGGATACGACAAGTAAAAATGCATCTTTCTTGTCACCAACATAATTATTGTCCTGATGGAATTCGGTTTCATTTATCCGTCTTCTAAGTTGCCAGCAGTCACAATTCTATCACTGTTCTAATATAAAGAGATTATGTATTTTAAAATATATTTTAATATATTTTAAAGCTTTGGAATTAAGGTACTCTTTGGTTGTGAAAATTTCGACTTCCTTTAGGAAGGTAAATGCAAGGCCTCATTATTTCAGGATAAATTTAAAAATGAAAATTCTAGAGGTTCAATGGGAAGCAAAATACGATTTTTAGTAATAGTAGTAGAAAAATAAAACTGTTTTGCTTTTACATTTGATTGGCTACAGATCATTACTTTTAAAAAGCAGAATTACTAGTGTTCATATAGATGTTTTCATTTTATACTGAAGAGTAGACTGTATGATTATTTATCACTTATTTATTTATTTGTTTACCAGACCTGATCACCAGAGGCCTAATTAACATTCTGCAAACTCTCATGCTTTTTAGTAGTACATGTGCAGGGGTTCGGTGGGTTTTGTTTGTTGGGCTTTTTGGTTTGGTTTTGTTTGGTTTTTGATTTTTTTGGGGGCTGTTTTTGTTGGTTGGTTGATTAGTTTTTTTTCAACCCAGACATTTCAGACCCTGATATTCTTGGGAAAAATACATTGGTTGTTGATTTCTGTGGCATTTTTCAGTCACACACAATATTAATGACTTCTGTTTTTATTTCTAAGGTTTGTCGAGTTGCCTATGAAATTATGCAGACGTTGCATCCAGATGCGTCGGCGTATTTCCATTCTTTGGATGATATCTACTACTTTGGGGGACAGAATGCTCACAACCAGATTGCTATTTATGCTCATAAACCACGGACTGCTGATGAAATTCCTATGGAACCTGGAGATATAATTGGAGTAGCTGGAAACCACTGGGATGGTTATTCAAAAGGCATCAATAGGAAATTAGGAAGAACAGGCCTGTACCCATCCTATAAAGTTAAGGAGAAAATTGAGACAGTCAAGTATCCTACATACCCAGAGGCTGACAAGTAGATTAAAAGGAAGACATTCAGCAGTTATTATTAAAAAACTCAATTTTGATTGGTTCAAACCAGTCAACAACACACTATTGGTTTCTATGGGATTCGAATTTGCATTTTATCATGCGGTTAAAATCAAAGCCTTTGCAATGAAACTGGAGAAGAAGCTGAGAACAAGTGGATGGGCTGTTGTCTGAACTTACTCTTAAACATTTTTGTTATATGCAGTCTCACACATGCACACAAACCCACGTACAACAGGAAAACTGTTGTTTTATACTTCTTGTCTCTTTTCAGGAGTTGTCCCAGTCATTAGTCTTACGTGAGCTTTGGGCTCTTTTCTCCGCCATTAATTGACAATAATGTTCAGACTTATAACACTGCCACATTGTGTAATTTGAGTGACATGAACATATTTTGTATGTGCAAAATTTGGAACATGGTGCCTATATTTGAAAAGTTTGTGACCTTTTTAGAAGAGCCATGCCTGTTTCACAACGGGCAAGAGTCCACTTTCATCTGGTGTTGCCATGACCACTGAACTTGCTTCAAACAACAGATTCAGATTTCAGACTAGATTTCTTTACAATTTTGGGGTTTTTTTAGCATTCCATTGATTACTTCTCATCATTAATAAAATAAAAGTTACATTCAACAATAAAGTAGTCACTGTCTCTTAGGAGCTTTTGTAAACAATGCCATGAACAGATTCTTTAGTACTGGTAATTTCTGGACATTGCCTTTGATTGAAAAAAAACAACACAAAATCCACGAAAGAAGGAAAACATAGCCTGAGTTTCAGTGAATTTTAAAACACTTGTGTAGTACTTGCGTAGGGCACAGTGCTGCTCAGCTTTGTGGACAGTAGGTAACAGCAGGATTGCTTCAGTGGCTAAATTGCTTGCATTTACCCTCTGACACTATTTTCTTACCTTTTCTGTTTCTCTTCTGAAAATAATTCAGGGTTTAGGGTATTATGGATGTCCACTTAGCATTTTGGCATTGAATGTAATTACTTTTAAGTAAAATACTTCAGGTTATCCCATTTCTAGAACCTGTCAGTCTGGACTACTTTAAAAAAAACTAACAGCTTACCCAAAAATAGTAGGTTACAAGAAAATATACAAGGATGAATTTTCATGCATGTCATAAGATTGTTAGTAATTTTTAGTGTTTTGGAATATCTTGCCAGTCAGCTCTCATTAAGAAAAGAGATAATTTACAAAATAATTTTACAAAAAAGATCATAGATTTGATGGTTGTATATATAGATACATATAATATGTAAGATGACAAGAGATTGTTTCCAAATAAAAATAATATTTAATAGCATTATATAGCTTCCAGAGCAATCCAATTTGGATTACTGGAAGTGCAGAAAATGTTTATTGTTCAGAGACTGAGGAAATGCCACATGAGTAAAGGTTAAAACAGCATGGCTAGTTGACCTTAGCAAAGCTAAAGTATACTTAATTATGTTTATGAATAGACCAAGGACATTGTTAACATAATGAATGGATGCACTTGACTATGAATAAATTTTAGGCTGAAAAATAAAAGGAAATCTCTGGCAATATGCAGTTCAGCAGCAGGTTTCCAATTGAAATAGTGGTGAGATGGAACTGGATTGGTATGTGAAGGAATTACAAAGTAGTACTTTTTGACATTATTTGCAGGACTGATCCTGTAGATCGCCTCCATTAACGTGTCCCTCAACTGGAAATTGGTTTTGTGTCTTGAAAAAGAATAACAAAATCAAAGTTTAAAAACTTGGGGGGAAAAAAGATACATTTACTATAGTGTTAAATAGACATATCAGTGAAAACGAGCTTAGAATACCAAATGAGATTTAAAGACTGATTAAAGGATAATGGAAAATTAGTAAGAGCAGCCAGGAAATGCTAAAACTGAATTTTTGTGACGATGCCTGGAATAAAATGGTGTTTCTGTATTTTGGAGTGGCTAAGGAAGCAGCTTTATGTTGGTTTCCTAAATGATGCTGGTAAGTTTTCCACTAATTCAGGCAAATGTGCTATTTCAGAGGTACAAATGTAGGCTCAATAGTAACTTTTTTTTTTTTTTTACTTTATTTTGGATTGCACATATAAAGCTACTACTACATTCCTTTTCAACTTGAAAAGAAAATCCAAACCCATGAACATTTCTTCCTCAGTAATTAAATCAAAGCATTTTATTTTTGGGGAAAACTAGTTTAGTTGTTTCTCCACGAATACTACATTAGCTAATTGATATAGATTTATAGATTTTGAAAATGTTTTATTTTTAACGGTATTTACTTACGGCTTCAGAGCCCCTCATTTCCAGCTCATTTCTTAGAGTATAATTCAGAAATAGTATTCATAAATAAATTAACACTAAAATTTTTCTGCAGTCAGGTAACTCAGTTAAAAATACAGCAAAAGAAGATAAATAGCAGAATATCAAAGATGAGCCCAAAGGCAAAAGCATATCTGGTGTGGTAATGAGAGAACTGAAAACACTGATGCTGTAGAAGCTGTACCTATATAATGTGGCAATTCCTCAGCAGACTGTATCTGACAAAACATTGCAAGGTACACATGCCTCCTTACATATGCTAAGTACCTAATGAATAATTAGGTCATCACCTTTGAGAAAATGATCATGAATTGATACAAAATTATAGTATTACTGTTAACAATTCAGAAATGTATTAATGTAGATGCTATGATCTTATTCCCCAGGGTCATATGATCCTCTAGTGCATAAAGTTCAGTACTTCTCAGAGGAAGAAATCTAGCAATACCCTGCTTGCTAGATGCATGTTTCTAGAGATTTGTTTCCCGTAAGACTACCAATTAGTTATATTTTGGAATCCTGGGGCATCGGTACATTAAAACTGATTTTGTTTTATATTAAACAAAATGAATATTTGAGACTTTGTTCTTGGTGTACAGTGGGGTCCAGGTAATATAGAAGGACTGATGGGAACATGGAAAAGAGACCCCCAGATTTTTATTGTAGCTCACAGAAAAGTGAAATAATAGGAAATAAAAATTTTGTCTTGAATACCTGGGAGAAAGCTGAATCTTTTGAAAGCTATGAACTCATTAAGTTACTAGCCAGAATGCGTGTGAAGAAGCAAGCATACATCGTGTTTCTTCTGTTTACCTTGTAGCTCTGCAGCAATCTAGTCTTGTAATTTTTGCCTCATACCAAACCACCTTCTCTGATATCCATAAAACAACAAACCTCCATACCCCCTTAAACAGCTGCTGTTTAATTAAATTCTTCCTCTCTTAAGAAACTTTGGTGCGTGTGTGTGCATATGCATGTTGCATACATAAAACCCAATATGAGCAGCACTCTTTGTGTTCTTTGCTATTTTATGTTATCATTGTCACTTTCTCTGTGAAAACTTACTAGGTAAATGTAATCTTTGGAAACTTTGTATTCTACACACTGCTTGGAAGCTAAGAAGTTTATTCTGAGTGGTTCAGTTAACTGGTCTACTGGGGCGTTGATGTACCACCAGCCTGAGTTCTTAATTTTCAGGCCAGCCCACAGTGAAATGCATGGGATTTACAGGCTTTCTCTACCAGCATCCTGCCCATGTGAACTGCTGAGTGTTACTGATTTATTCATGAAGGATGATGTTTTATTTCAAAGTTTTTACATATTTTAAATGTTTACCTTGAGATAAGTAAAGTCTTCTGTTTAATCCTTCTATCACTGAATTTTAAGAAAACTTTAGGAAAACAGAAGGGGTTTTCTCTACCATTTTTCTGAAAGGAGATCCGATGATACCTTTTTTTACAGAGAGATATTCACAATGTAAATGTTTCCTTCATAATGGGTTTGTGATTATAAAATAAGGGTCTTCTTAGCTAGGAACATAATAGAAAATAAGTGGAAAATTTTCATGACAAATTCTTGCTACAGGGAGGGAGATATTTCTTCATGCCAGTGGAGTAGCACCTACCATTTGGAACATTTTCATAACAGTGAATTGAACTTGGTTTTTCCAGGTCATTAGTTTCTCCACAATGTAATCTCTGATGTGAACTGAGGAACCCAGATAAAAATAATTTGCTTAGTTTGGGAAATGGGAAGGAGAGAGAGTCTAGTAAGACATGATATTGTGCTTTTAATATGAGTTGCTATATCATCTTACAAAGTCACAAATAAACATTTCTGTACTGGGTTAGGCACCTCTGCTAGTGAAATAATAGGTAGAATTTGCAACCCTCCCTTTGATTTTGCCTAATACCAGTCCAAGTCATGTATAAACTTCATGGTTGTATTCTGATTCTTGGCTGCTGTTATACTACAGTTTCATTCCTACTTTGGTGGCATGGGAGCACATTGTCAAGGGGCTCAAAAGGTTGTTTGGTTATCTTATTGTATGGAATTAGAATTGCATTTAAAGCTCACTTAAATTCTACTTTCATAAGGTGCCCCTAGAATTGTAACTGTAGTCTCCAGACTTTTGTTGAGGTCGTCTGTATCTACCTGCAAGTTTATCTGGAGCAAGACTAAACAAAGAGTTATTTATAAATATGTACTGCATACAGGCTGTGTTTGACTTCCTAGTATCCTGTTCATTTCCAAAAAGCTTGAAATGTGACACTGCATGATACAAATAAGAGGATAGTATAAAATTCCCAAGTCTGCAAGAAAGAAGTGCTTGTCTGTTTGCCTGCATCGCTGGTCACATTCACTGTGTACAAGATTATTTAGGAATCTAAGTACTTAAGGCAGAGGTCTTTCAGTGTTACTGCTGAATCCCTTGCACTGATGTTTGCTGGTCTTTAGTCCTTTTGGTACTGTGCATAGGCCATGCTGGTGATACTTGCTTTTCAGTGGAATCCTTATATTTTTTTATGCTCGTTTCCTTTGATTCAGCTTGTCAGCAGAATCCTATTGCCACTGCAATTCAAACAAGTTTGGATTAATGGAAAGGCATGTCAGTTGTTTGCACAAAAAAGTCTTTGCCATTTCTCAGAATTAATGTCACACTCAGGCTGGTTCCTTGGGAGGTGCTGTTGAGGGAAGGAGCCATTTCCACTGTGCTATATTGTACACTGCTAGCAGTATGTGTACTGGTTTTACTTTCAGTTTTGCATGATTTTTCCACTTTATCCAGACTCAAGGTTTTGTTTGCATTTTAGTATGCTTGTGAAGGATTTTCTGGAGGATGGTGAGATGAAGTCCCAAATATCTAATATAAAGTCCCAAACACTTTCTTCAAGAAGTATAACAGACCTCATGCCTTTTCCTCTTAACTGTCTTAAAGATGTACTTCAGTAGCAACATTTTAGTAGAAGCAGCTAGCTTGGTGTTTCCTGAACACTGTGACATTTTTTTGCTCTTCTGTTAGCCCTACCACCTACTTCATCTGATCCTGATTCACCATGGTTGTATGAGCCTTCTTCACACCTTTCTGCTTCATGTATTTTGATTTCCTTACCCAGGGGTCATTACTTGACCAGGTTTCCAAGGGGCAAGTCTGTATTTGGTGTTTCATAATAATATGTGAAATTATATTTCTGGCATGTTTGCATTTTTTATTTTTATTTTCTAGAAATGCGTTTTTGTGTTGTCCCTTATTAGTATAATCAAGGATTCAAAGAGGAAACACTATAATCTGATGTACCTGATAAGTGTTTAGAAGGCTTACAAGGCATAGAAATGCCTTTAATAATAAGGTTTACAGCTCATACCATGACAAGTATCTTGACCAGATGAAGGATGTATTTTCATAGTATTCCCTATTTATTTTTGGCTAGTGGTTATTGTACACTAATGCCTGCAGCTTAATTTGCAAGAGACATAATGTGGATGCAGCCTTTTTACAGGGCCATAGGATAATTTGCTACTCTTAAGCCTTGGAATCCTTTTTTTAAACTTAGTTTTAATGTTCCTCTCTGGCAAGTTGGGGGGGGGGTTTGTGTAATACCGCTGCACCGTTCTCAGTTTATTAGTCCACTTCAAGCAGAGCCATGAGATATTGCAGCTCAGCTGTGAGAAGCCACTGAATGTAGACATTGCTGTCCAATTTGGCTGTCTACAGAAGATCCATCTCTTAAAGAAGCCAAGTATATTTGCTGATACCTTTCCAAGCAGTAGCAAACTCGAAGAATGGAAAGAGACCAAACACCAGGACATCCTACTTGCCTCTTTGTGAATGAGAAGGAAATATGTTGGTGGGAGTAGTTTGCTTCAGTACTTCAGCTTATTGCTGTGATGATGAGTTTATAATTCTAAATCTCTGGTCAGTTTGTAATATCTATAAAATTTTGTTTTCACTTGAGAATAAAATTTTTATGCACAGTAAGTTCAGACTTGTGGAATTAGAAAGTTTCATTCTTGCTTCAGATGGTGTGTTAGCTTTTCTTAAAATGATGGTTGCTTATGAGTAAGATTGAGTTATTCAGCAAAGATAGAAAAATCTTTTTAGGCGGGCTTGACCATTTTTTAACCTGTACAATAGTAGAGATTATACAGGGGCTAGAGAATCATTACGTAATAGATTTAGGATTGATAGATTCATTCCCTTAACTGTTCCTTTTGTATAAATAACAGAAAAATTGTTTTGTTCATATGAGAAAGTTATAGTTGCAATGTATCTCCCTTCTCAAAATGTATTTATTTAGGGCTGGTGATGTTCTATTACTGCTTTTTATTACACTGATTCATATTAGCTTGTTTGTATGTTTCTAAGTGTATTGCTCATTCCTTTTGTACAATGTTTAGACTATGAAATTTATGATCCAGGAATTGCCTTTTTTTGTGTTTCGACCGCTTTGTCCCTCTGGGATACTTCTTTCAGCAGGATTGCTAGACAATACAGTAATTAGAATAATAATTGTAGCCATAAAATGGCTTAAACATTTAATCTGTAATTCTAAATTCAGTATGATTTTTTAGTGCTTGCTTTTATTTATGGAACATTAATATTTTATTTAGTTATATATTGTTTAATTGTGATTATGTGTGTATGAAAAAGAAATACCTAATCCTCAAGGAATCCAAGTATCATAAGTCAGATTCAGAAGTTATCTTAGATATCTCCTACATGCTTATGACCTTTGTCGTTGATAGTATATTTACATCTTTGGTTCTGAAACAGCACAGTGATTTAAGAAATCATCTTGTGTACTTTTTGTGCTCTCACTCCTTCTCTTGGAAGCTAATAATGGACCATGTGTATGCTAACTCTATTTAACTGTGAAGTGAAGCAGATTCATTTCCATGCTGATTGGTCTGGTGTATATTAGTCAATGATCATTTTAGGGGTAAGCATGAATGTATATCCTTCATTTCTGTGTTTTTAAAATTGAGTAGGAGAGTAAGTGAAGGAGCCATTAGAATAACAGGCTTTTCTCACCTTTTGGTGAAATATCTTGAGCTTACTCATGCTCTTTTTCATTCTTAAGATGCACACATAGACAGTGATGTATCTTATACGGAGGGATAAAATCTGCTGAAATGTCTGAAGAAGCCTCGAGAAGACCAGGATGCAATCAAGGTAATGTTTGGCTTGATATGAAGGTGTGCCAGTCTTGTAATCACCTGGAGGTCTTCTTGTTCTTCTCTTCCTGGGCTGCCCCTTCAGATCATTTAACAGACAGACATTATTTTGTCATGACTTCGTGCTGGATGGACACTGGTTCCAGCACATCCTGTTCCTTTCTGATAAGGTGCATCATGTTAATACAAGTGCTCTGCTGAACTGCCTTTGCAGTAAAACAGCCTGGGTTTTCTCAGTGTAGTGTTGTTGTTACTCCCTCTTCATATGTAGTAAGCTGTAGTAACTGTTGCCAACAATTTGGTGCTGAAAGTAAGCTTTAAGTCTCTGAAAATACTTGTGTTTCTTACTACTGTCTGAGAAAGAGTGGTGACCCCTCCTGACTGCAGATTTATAAAGTCCACAAGACCTAGTTAAGGCTAGTTCTATGTGATACAATTTTTCTCTCAACATTGCCACTCTTTTACCTAAGTCTCTTTTATCCAGCTTGAATTCATTCTAGAATTTAGAAACAAGACAATATTGTCTGATTGAAAGGGAGTTGTAAACAAGTTTTCTAATCATGCTGCAAGGCATAACAGTGTCCATTGCTCTCTTCATTTATGCAATAACTTCTCCAGCAAGTTCTCTGCTGCTGTTTCCACTTCTTTTGTTTCCAACTTATTGCCTCCCTGTCTCCGCTTGTACAAAGAGTATTCTTCTACTCTGTGTCTTTATATCTCAAAAACCCCCTGTATATGTACAAAAACTGAAACCAGAAAACTAAATGCAAAGGTATTATCAATACATCTGGTATTTTCATCAAATTTTATCTTCTATATATCACATTTTTAAATGTTAGGTTCTCAAATCAAAACAAGAAAAAAAACCCCTTTTTGTTCAGGCTTCTTATTCCTGAAACAATAGACAAAAGGGTTTCTAGGAGGAGTAAAGCTTTTCCCGAAACAGTAGATCATTTAGCCCTAGCACAAACAATGAAAAATAGAAAGCTTATTGAATTCCCAAGAGTAGAACTGCATGAAAGAGTACTGAGAGTGCCAGAGTGGAAATACAGGGAATTATAATTTGGTTTTCCCCTGTTGGTTTCACAGCTCATCTATGTTGCTGCTTATCTGTGAGGAAACAGCATTAATTTGCATCTATGGAACTGGACAGACTCTTGAGTGTGCAGGCTGACTGTCAGAGCAGCTATATGAAATTAGGTCTTAAGACCTTTTTTAATCTTACTACAAAATTACCTTGATTTTCTCTTAGAGTAGTTTGGCATCTTGAGGTTTTTGGATAACCACTTGTGGGCGGTATATAACATGAATGATGGAACTATAAGTATATCCATCTGGAAAATGTAGGAACAGCTGTTTATGCATAAGGCAATAATACATTGATGTGTCATGTTAATTAATCATTTTCAAGTCATAGGAAGTACAGAGTGTATCAGTGTTTACTGCACAGCAGTATGGCTAGCAAATGATTTGTGAAATCACTGTCCATTCTAACTGGGATGTTTTTATTAAAGGACAGTGTCTATGACCAACAGTTTTAGTTTGAAGTCTGCCACTTGTTTATCATGGCACACACTCAGTGACTGAGTAATCAAGAATGTGAACTACATTTTATGATTGGAGACAGATTCAAGGGGTAGTTGAGTCTCACCAATCACTTATGATCATGTTATTGGACAAAAATGCTCATACTGAGAGAGTAAAAACTCTCTCATCTGGAGTTTTCAGATTCTGTCTGGGGAGGATTCAGTTTTCCAAGTGTGTCTCAGAACAGTGCACTGTACCATATCTTCTTATTGTTACTACTTGTCTCAGGAATTTTATGTTGCTCATGTAATGCTTTCCTAGAATTCATCACATAAGTCAAGCTTCTATTTGTGTATGACAATAGTAATATATGCACAAGCAGACAAGGATGTTCCAAATTCTATAAACCCCATTTCCTTCTGTATATGTTGTTATTTGTGCTCTGGAATGGATGCCTGAGAGCATCATCAGATTATCATGTCAATACTGAAGTTAAGTATCTCAAGCATGCTTGCAGTTAAAGAAAATGTTTTTCCAGGAATCACAATTGAAAATTGCTTAGATGACTGATCCTTATTTTCAGCAGTAGTACCATTTAGTGGTGTATCTGTTTGCAATGGAAGACAGCAAGCCTGTTATCAGAGACGGCTGGAATTCATGTTTTCCTGAGGATGTGTTTTCTATTCCAGGGAGGCATGCTGATGGAAGCATTCCTTACAATTCTCTTGCTACTGAGACGTCTCAAAAAATCAGCTGAAACATTTTATTCTTACAATTTTTTTGTAGACAAGAGAAACTTAGTCCACAGGGTAGTTCAAATTATCTGAGAGCTTTGTGGGAAAACCAGTGATTTTTCTGACTAATGACAAAGTATTTGTTTCATGCTGTAACATTTTTCAACAGCATCTAGGAAGATTGCTCTTGTATGCATTTCTGATCTATACAGGCTACATTCAAGAAAAGGTTAATCTGAAAAATCTATCAAAAATATTAGATACAGAAATAAAGTTGTTTGTTCAACTGCAGCTTCTGATGATAATGACTGTAGTTTTCTTCATAGTTTTCTTTGCAAGTTTTGGACCACTCCAAGGATTTACTTTCTGCCAGCAATTAGTTTCCTCTGTCCCTTAAAAGGCAATATCCTTACTCTTATACTCTATTAAAATTTCTGAATTTCTTTCTTTACAGTGTTCTTCAAGCATGTGTTGTCTTTCTTTGTCTCTTTGTGATATATATGTATTTTTTGAGACTGTAGTAGCTAGAACAGACTTTTGAAAGTTTTGGTATCAGAAGGCCCTAGACACCTGCAAAAACTCTGTTTCATCATTACAAAGTTTTCATTGAATCACAACCAAAGCTCCTAAAAATACTGATAAATATACACAGCTCAGGTGTCATAATGACTGCAATCCTAACTTGGTTTTAAATTAAGCTGTTCAGATTTTGTCTCTTTTCAGTGTCTTATAAGTCTTATAGTTTGCACCAGAAAATTTCAAGCTAGATATGAGTGGAATGCAGTGTTGTGAATGGTAAAGGACAGGACTGCTTGGTGTAACCCAAATACATCCAAAAATTTTTACCAGCTTTACTCATTGGCCAATACAACACAATAACCTAGACTTCTCTAGAGACCTTTTCCAAAACATTTTTAACAATTATTCTTCTAGGTATGTTTTTTTATTTAGTCATTCCTTCCATCAGTTCTGAAAAAGGACTGATTTCTTACTGCATTCCTTGATTGTTTGGAATAAGATGTCCACTGAATAGGAATAAACAAGTCAAGAAAGAGAAAAGTTAATTGCCTCTAACAGATTTATGTTTGTAGTGTGCTGTTCCCTAATGTATTCCAGTTTTCCCAACTTTCCACTTGCTTTGTATTGCTTTATACCTCATGAACCTCGTAATGAAAAAGAAATGTGTAGAGTGTTTCCTTTACACCGTGCTGAAGTGTACCTAGGAATTGAAGAGCCTCAGTTTTTTTGATCTAGATGCAGGAATGCCTGCCCAGCCCCAGGGGAGTGCACAATTTAGGGAGACATCAGGAAAAAATAAGATTCTTTACAGGTATGTATTTTTTAATTATTAGGGTTTTAATATTGAGATAGTTGTGCATCTGCTCTTCTCTCAATAATTGTCTTATATATTTATTCTGCTCTTCACTATGAGGTCTCATGCATGTTTTAGTTATCAGCCCCTACACTCTTGGACTGTAATAGCTCTTTCTGAAGGCTTATGGGAAGAAACCCAGATCTCTGTCAGTTCTTTCCCTTACAGCCTTATAAAAAGATGAAATAATTAGCAATGCTTTTCCCCAAATACATAATTCCCAATTCATAGTGACAGTTTTCTGGTTTAGCCATCACTGACTTAAGATTATTTATCCATGTTTTAGAATCTGCGTATATATCATTCTGTCTATGTTATTTTTAGAGTTTGTATTTGAGAGGATATTTTTAGGGCAGACTGAGTCCCTTTATTAGAAAATTTAAGTCAATCATTTTAGGATTTTTTCCCTTATTGTCCAGGTATTTAGAAATGATGGTGACCACTCCAAATGTGCAGATAGCAGGGTGAATAATTAATTAATAATTAATATTTTTATCATTTAGCCCCAATTCCTTTGGTTCCAAGATCCCTGTAGTTTTAGATTTTGAGATTGCCAGAACTGGATCCTGCTTATCCTTCTTCATTAAATTAGATGTAATGCTAGCATGAGGCCCTAAGGAGACCTGAACTAGATACAAAGTTTAGTTCAGGATAAGTGCAGTGATTCTAGCACTGCTGCAGAGCCTTGTCTCCATTAGCACCAGCCACACACTGTCTGTAGCTATTATTGCAGTGTTGTAATACAGCTGAGAAAAGATACAGAAGTCCTTCTTTGGCTCAGCAGAATTAAAAGATGCAAATTAGTGAAACCCAGGCAGTTACCCCTTTGAGAATTTAATTGCTTGGAGATCAAAATTAGTTTAATCTTCACCCAAGTTTAGGGGGCAGGTACTAAACACAATGCAGCTAGCAGTTTGCTTTGCTGTACACTAAAACCCTCACATCCAGCACTGTTCCATGTATTCTTGTGGTTAGAGAAGAAATCCCTGAAATTTGTTTTCCAAATGGTTATAACAGCCTGTGCATACATAATGCTAGAATTGTAGTCTCTTGATGGAGAATGCACTTAGACAATATGGAATCTGAAATGGTAGTTGAAATCTAGCAGTGTGTTTAATGAGGGCCTTGGATTTTTACATGTATGGGGAGGCTTACAGTAAAAATCTGCTGTTCAGTATTCTCACTCCAGAAAGGGAATAAAGGAACAGGAGCTGAACTGTCCCTGTAGGTATGGCTGTAACCATCTACTGTAGCTTTCTAATTTCTTTGCTGAACTTAAAACAATCTGTCTCATATTCAGGTTGATTTACTACTTTTCCATTATCATTTATTCAACTGCATTGTAATTTATGCATGCTATGGTATTCTCTTTATTTCTCGATTTTCAGGAGCCATGATGGTCTCCAGAAGTTGGCACTGATAAGGCTGTAAGGGCTGGGAAATGTGCCTGATTTGAGCACATATATTCTGAACAATGCTAATAGTCCCAAACATTACTCATGAAAATGTCACCAGGTGGTGATCTCTGTTTGCAGCTGCCCTGACATCATTTAGATTAGGCCAGTGGCAGGACTAACTCAGCTTTCAGCCTGCCAATGTGTAATACAAGCCTTAAAAGATATGAAACGTGAGAACCTCATGTTTGAGTTCATATTGTGTCACCATTTATTAATGGTAATCTTTTAATAAGTTTTTTGTTAAACAAAATATTACTGTTTTCTAAGTATGGTCATATGCATTTTATCTATTTTCAATCTAAGTAATGGACAATTTCTTATAAAAACAAGGTAGAATTTATATACGAAGAATGATAATGGGAAATATAGATTGAACTGCATGTGCCAAATAAAAGCACAAGCACTTAAACTACTTTAATATGTCTGGATCGTGATTTTATAGGAAATGAAATGTGTCAAAGACAAAGAGGAGGAGGAATTCTGATCTTGAAGATTAATGATAGTGCACTCTGTTTCAGATATGTAACCTGTCATAATTGGTCTTGATCCTTATTTTGAAATGGCTTCAAGTGGTTCAATTCAGTTTGAAACAGAACTTAAGTTTATGATTCAGCTTCCAAGAGGTGTTAGAGGATTTTGGTATTATTACATTTTTCCTTGTTAATTAAAGGCACAGATACTCATTCCCATTTCAACACATATTAAACCCCTGTTGGAGAATGATTCCCCACAGCATCACAGCTCAGAGAGGCAGGTGTTTGACTAATGTTCAGTGAGGATGAAAACATTTCATGACAGATGTTCATAGAAAAAGAAAACATAATCATTATTGCTGCATAATTATAAATTAATTGAATTTTACTTTAATAGTGCCTTAGTCCATAACTGCTGGAAAATGGTACAGCTGTAGGAAAAGTCCTGTTCATCATGTATATCAATTTCTCAGTGGTCTGTTGCCAGGACTCCAGTGGATTGTAGTCAGATATACTTCAGATGGTTTTAATACACCAGGGAGAGAAAAACAGCAGCTAACCACAGTAAAGTGAAAGTCATCATAGCCTGATTACACCTCCATTCAGTGTAACTCTAGATTAAACACACCAACACAACACTGAAGTTCTTATTGTAGATGCACTTGAAAGAAATTACTGTTAAGATGGCCAGCAGGAACTTGCTAGTTGCCCTTTTGAGAATATGTCTTGAAGACAAAGTTTAATGTAAGATGCTCTTTTTAAACTCCTAATGGCTATCAAGGATAATAAAAGCAGTTTGAACCATCCAAATATGGCTACCTAGTAGTGCTTAAATACTAATTAAAAATACTTATCATCTGGAATGGGGAACCTTATTGAAGTCAGTTCACAATTTCTGCTGACAGGCTATTATATTCTAGAAACGATAGGTTAATTAACATATCATAGCCATAGGGGAAGTACTGTTTGCTTTGTTTGTCCTTGAAAGAAAAATTACATCTTAGCGGATGAACTTAACAAGAAGTGTGTCCTGTGAAGAGATCTGAAGTCAATGTGCTCTCTGAAAAACAGAGTTTCTCAAGTCTGTTTGCTTGTGGCAGCTGTCTCTCTAGGAAATAAATTCTAATGGAGGACCCAAGGATATTTAATGAGTATTATATTTTTAATTGAATAGAATCTTTCTCTATGTTTGCATTTCATTTTTTTACTCTTCCAAGGATAAGATAGTATAGATGAAAGGTTTTCTTTTTTGTTTGTTACCTGTCATTTGTGACCTGTTATGCCTTGATGGTGGATTCTTGTAAGACAAAACTTTTCAGCATGCTCCATTATCCCTGTCTCTAATTGTTTGGATGCTCATTATTTGAATAATGTTATGATTATTCTGAGAGCATGAAAAAAACTTCTGCTGCAAACCAGAAAACCCTATAGAAGGAATAATTTTGTGGGGTTTTTTTCCCTAAGGCACATATATTTCTCACTTTGTCACAGAAGGATCCTGAGATCTGACATGCTCTTTACTTTCTCCAAGTTTTTAATTACTTCTTTCATTTTTATTTAAGTCATATCATTCTTCTGCAAAACACTGCTATGTTACATTCCTGACAAAGACAAGATTCTTCTTTAGTAATACTCATTTCCATAGCGTAAGTGGGGAGCCCACTGAGGTAACATGATGAGCATGATGATTCTCTCTGCACTGTTAAACACTGAGGGTTTAATTCCTGATCATAACCTCAGTCCAGAAGAAACGAAACTGCTTTTCAATTTTCCTCCCTTAGTCTCATGCACTCAAATGATACTGCAGAGAATGTATTCCAGAAGGTTCACTGAGGCTGTGTTGCAGGTTCTGATCATTGTATTCGTCATTCAGATTGATCTGGCATAAAGCAGGATTAGCAAAGTCCCCACCCAAGGGTAATTCAGGCACCTACTGTGAGTACTTCAGTCATCTTTGACAGGATCAACACAGCCACACCTTCTTTTAAAATGGAAATGTGTTGAGTGAGACTGTGATCTCTCACTGGCCTCTCAGACCAGTGGGAGAGTTTGGGGCAAGGGAGACATCCTTGGTAAAGGAGAGTTGGTTTAGGGAAGATTTAAACAAACTGGACGTACACAAGTCCATGAGCAGACCTGACAGCAAGTGCTGATGGAATTGGCTGATGTCATTGCGAGGTCACTCTTAGGTGGTTTTGAGCAGCCATTGTGTTTGGGAAAGATTCCTAAGAGCTGGAAAAAGGGGAATGTCATTCTTATACTCAAGGAAGAGGATCTTGGGAGCTACAAACTGGCCAGCCTTGTTTCAAGGGAAGGGAATCCATGGGGCTGATAATCAGAGAAACAATTGCTAAACATATTAGAGACAGAAAGTGATTTGGAGTTGGCATGCAATTACAAAAAGACTTTCTTGCTCAATCAACTGACAGCCTGCAAGGTTGACTGGTTCAGTAGATGAGAGGAAAGCTGTGAATGTTGACTATCTTGATCTGAGCTTTTGATAGAGTCTGAAATATCTAGAAATAACTTACTCTGTAAGTTATGACTAGAGAAGTGGATAGTGAGGTGGAGTGAAAATTAACTGAACTGCTGGCTCAGAGGTTTTCCATCAGCAGCACCAAGTCCAGCTGGAGTCCAGTCACACTGGTGGTATACCCTGGAAATGGTACAACCTACACTGTTTAGCAGCTTCATGGAAGACTTGGATGATGGGGGCAAATTGCACCTCAGTTTTACATCCTGATATTCTAAGGGACCCCGACAGCCCAGAGAATGGGCTGCCAGGAATCTGGTGGAGTTCAACAGAGGGAGGTGCCAAGTTCCTACTCTGCACCTGGGGAGGAACAACTCCACGCAATAGAGCAGTACTGGAAACCAAATGGCTGAAAAAGAGCTTGGCAAAAAAAGACCTGGGGGTCCTGCTGGATGAAAAGATGAATGAATCAGCAACAAATGCTAGCATTTGTCTTAGGCTGCATCAGGAAATTATTCCCAGCAGGTCAGGAAAAGTGATTATTCCCCTCTACTCAGCACTGGTTGAGGGCACATCTGAAATGCTGTATTCGGTTCTGGGCTCAATGGTAAAAGAAAAATGTGGACTTGGAATGAGTCCAAGGAAAGGCCATGAAGATTAAGGAATTGAAAAATTGGTCATGCTGAATGGGCTGGGATTATTCATCCTGGGAAAGACCTAGAGGGGAGGAAACCTATCAGATATTTTAAAGCAAAAAGAGTATCCTCCTTAACCAAGGACAAACACTGAGGCCTGCCTGTGCAGGCATAAGCAAGACCTTAAAAATCTGAAAGGTCTTTCAAAAATAGGCTGGAAAAGTTGCTTAATCATCATATCACATTTGTTGAGAACAATGTTAGTGGTGGCTTCTCCTGGTCTGTAAGCACGGCAGCTCATTGTGAGCCTTTGTGATTCAGAAAAAAGGTCACTTAGGAGACCTACCTTGCTTTTACAGCTCTTTTCAATGGCAGCCAGCCTAGAATAAATGGTTACTGATGAATACTTGCATAACACAGTCCCCAATATAGTCCTGAAAAGTAGTCAGGTAGTAAAAATTATGGTGTGTATCCATGGTCTTGGAAAGGCATCAGCCAACCAAAGAAGTTGTATATAGCCAGATAGGTTTTACAATTTGTGTAGCTTGATCACACATTAACTATAGATACTTCCACATTAGGTTATTTCTGAGTTTAGCTGAATGGTGCAGCTGACAAACATGCTTGGGGGTGTGCAGTGTTTTTTATGCTTACTGATACTCCTGACCACAGAGGTATTGTCCTAAATTTCCTTGTGTACTGAACATAATGCATCTGAGAGAAGAGATTTAAACAGTTCTGACGTTCCTCTTTGCATATTTTTTTGCTTCCCTGAGCCAGAAATGCTAAATTCTTGGATCATTATCTAAAGCTACTGTCTACATAGACTCATGGAGCTGCTTCTTTCCTTCCACTTCACAAATTCTTCGTCTTCAATGGCATTAACATACGCACTCATCTCGCTATTTGAGTCAGAGTCAATGTTCCAGCACTAACTATCTTCTTCCTGTCTGCTCTCAGCTAAAACTTAAACTGATCATGTAAAAAGAAACACAGAGCTCTTTAGCATGCATTTCAGAGTTTAAGGAATTTTCTTTAAACTACAATTAGGAATTTAATTTAAGAACTTTCTAGTGTACTTGTTTTTTCCTGTAATAAGAATCAGAGCAATTGCAATTTTTGATGGATAACTAAAGAAACAACATATTAATAAATGGTGATAATGGCAGTTTGTGAGATTACCGAAGGGAAAATGGAAGGCTTTGAGTGATATCCATGTTTGTACAAAGAGCTCACCAAGTATAGGTTCTTAAAAGTTTATTTTGCCCTTCTAGGAACTTAGCTTAGCATTTTGGGAACTGTATGCACGTGCAACAAAAATATATGAAATCTTTAAAAGATTTCAGCTCAAAGAAATCTCAAATAAACTTTATAATTAAGTATAAAATTACAGTTTCAAAATAGAGATGATTTTATTAGACAGTTATAAGGACCAAAAGCTTATTTATTGCATTACATTGAAAAGCCTAAGTTGTTTTTACCTCTACTGTAAGCTTGTATGTGTGCTAGAAGTTGAAAAGGTACATATTTTGATAAGGCCTCTAAAGGAATTTCAATTTTTTTGGCTGCAAGGGAAGAATAGACCTCATTAGGCAGAAAATAAAAATGAACAGCGAACTAATAATTTAGTTAGGAAAGAAACAAAATAAGAAATGTGGACTAATTATTAGGAGCACTGATAATGGACCATCTCTTTAAATTGCCTAGCATTTTCCATTATGTTAGATTTTTGTAGTATGTTAGGTTTTTTTCCCTCAAAACTTAATACTTTTTTGTTTTCACCAACCTTTAAAGTTTTCCAGGCTCAAAGACCTGCAACAGCAGAGAGGTCTTTTGTAAACACTTCAAAATTCTCATTGAATTATAAAATGTTACAAATTACTACTTCCCTTACTTAATTTGCATTTCAGAAAGAGATTTTTGTAGGTTACTGAATATAAAGGCTACAAGTTCATGCTGCTGCTGTGATGTGATAATAAACTATTACTACAAATTTCTGCAAGTAATTAGATTAAAAAATAAAAATCAGGATCTTAAATTTAGTCAGTGTAAATAATAAGTGCAGTATTTGGAAATATTTTAAGAAGTAAGCACAGCTATATATATAGTAATAATTTTATGCTTCTGATTTTAAAGTGTTTAATGAGATACTTGCATGAAAAAAGACAATTTTTTTTCTACAGCTACAAAAAAGAAGACTGAGACTCTGCTCAAGGTGGAGAATTCTCAGAAGGTAGGTGTTGTCACTGATGTCTGACACTAATCTTCAATTCTGTTGTTTATATTAGCATCTATGAAATAGAAAATGCAAGCAAAGCAGTGACCAAAACCAGTTAGGATTCCCATATTTACTTACTGGATGATATTTGGCACCCCAAAAAATGAAAGGTACTGGTGAAAAACCCCATGGAGTCTAAGCAGAGAAAACATACATATGGAGAGGCTTGGCATAATATTCTGCACTAATTAAGGCAAATTTACATTTACCTCTAATTTTGACACAGATGCTGTGAAGGCTGAATAATTGATGCATAAATTCTTTCTGTTATGCAGCTGAGAATGTGAATGATAAAGAATTTATGACAATGACCTGAAAATATATTACCATGTTGTCTTATTCAGCCTTCAGTCTCTATTGTGAACTTTGGAGGAAATGGGGCCCTAAAAATAGACAGTTAGAGAGGAAAAAAATATGGGGGCATTTTAAGTTTTGTTAATAATGCATAATGCATAATGTAAATAACAGCAAGTTATGAAAAAATGCATACTGTGCTGACACTGATTGGGTAATCATTTGGAATGCACTTTGGTGAGAAGCAAAATCACAAGCTGCAGAAATGCTAATGTTGCAGATTTTCTCCATTTCTGGGGACTGTATGTTTCCTGTGTTTATTCTGAAGTGTATAGAAGGTATGGCATGATTGCATTTGCAAGTAGGTAAATGGAGTAAACCCTCATCCTGATTAAGTTAGTAATTTAAAGCAAGAAAGTTGTCTGGTTAGTCAAGGAGATGTGCAATTAGGCCTTGCACATGCTGAACACAGCTGCACTTACCTCAGCTGGGTTAGTTCTGCTCTGTACAGCTTGGTCAGGCTTATGCCAACTCTGAGCTCCACAGGAGAAGAGCTGGACAACAGAGGGGCTGCAGATGAAAAGAATGCAGGATACACTAATGACCTATGAATTTTCAGAGATCTTAAGTGGGATCTCAGGCATATAATTTATATCAGAATTTTTTTTTAATCCTCAGCCATAGCAAGGGCCAATTGTTTCAGAGTTTTATTTGTTCTTGTTTGTTAATGCACTGATGTTAATACAGAACTATTGATGATTAACTTTCCTGCCTCTGAGAATCATCAAGATTGCTACAACTGACTTACAAGTTCTGTAGCAATCCTGTTACTTGGATATTAGTGTGCCATGGAGTAAAGCTGTGTGTATAGCTTTCAGATGAAGAAAGTAGGATATGCCTGTCATTCTCTTGGTACGTTTTCAGAGTGTCTGGGAAAATGATCTGTAAATTTGAGTCAGAACACAAGTATATGCATTACTAGAGCTGCACAGATCTGTGGTTTGAAGTTCAAGAGGAATAAACACATGGACTATAGTAGCTTTGTAGCTCAAAATGTATTTATGTACTATAAAGGTTCTGCTTGTGCTTGATTCTAGCTAGCACTGCTACATAATTAGATTTTCTAAGTCTGTTCTTTTCATAACCATAATCTATTTGCATTTTTTATGTCAAAAACAAATCCAAACAAAACCAACCAACCAACAAAAAAAAACCCAAAAAAACCCCAAAAAAATAACCCCAGAAATCCAATCTCGCTAATTTTTAAAAGATTATATTTACTTTCTAAATTAAATCAAAAGTACGGATTATATTTCTATGTTAAAATGCTTGGCATGAGCTCTAGCCTTAGAGAACATAATAATTGAATGTGTGAGATTGTTTAAAAAGAAACAACTGTTAGGTAGCATCCCTGATGTCAGTTTTATAAACTGCTACTGATACAGAAGTGATGTGTATGTTTCAAATTAAACCCAGTTTAAGACAATTTCTTTTTTCACAGTCCAAATGCATCAAGTCAGTGTAATTAGAACAGCAGTGTACTAGTGATATTGTTACAATGCCCAGATTTACTTTCTCAGGAAGAAATAAATTTTAAATAGGAATTGAAGAAAGAATTTTTTTAACAGAATCCATTTAATATTCTACTTGTTGATCATCCTCACTGGTTTAAAATACAATCAATTTTGTTTTATTAGCATATATTGTAGCAATATTGTGCACAATACATACATAATCAACAAATATATATATAATGCTGTGTTAGCAGAATTCTGCTCTGTGTTTCTTGGTATCTTCTACTTGAGGATATCAGAGGCACCCATAAATGTCAGAGAAAAGAGCCTAGTTAGATGCTGCAGAACTTCTAATTTATATATGAAGTTCTGCACACAAGATTTCCTGTTTTCTCATATAACAAACAAGATATTCCTGGGCATGGTCATATGCAGATATTGTATTTTCTGATGTATGGATGGGTGAAAACTTGGCTTCTTTAATTCAACAGGAATATCCTGTTTTTATTTAAGGCCAGGTTTTTATTTAAGCTCTTTTTCTGGATGTCTCTTCAACTGCTTTGTTTGGGATACTAATAGGGATTTCTTTTGCTGCATATTCCACTTAAAGTGTCAAAGATGCTTGCAAGGTTGCTTCTGTTGTGAAATGAAGATAAACCTTTCCAGATAAATATCTCTGAGTTAAAAAACCCAAAAAAACCAACACCCCCACAAAAAAAAACCCCAACAAACTTTTTTTTTTCTTTTCTATGGTAGGAAACTTGTAATCAAAATAATACATAAGATTAGGTACCTTATGCCTGGGTGGGAGCTAAAATTATTATTAAATACAGTTTTTCCTTCAGTCTCTGTATATAGGACACTCCCAGCATTTTTTCTCAGTTGTGTGGACAGACTCTTTTTCAACCCTAAGATTAAGAATAGGAATTCTTAATGTATCAGAGTGATATGATAAGAAAGGTTTGGTAATCCGATTTTAGTTTTTCTTGAACACTTTTTAATGTGCCATTTTGGAGATTGGGCATTATAATATTAACCTTTTGTCTTTTAATCCCCCTGATTTTTGCATTCATAACATAATAAATAGCTGTCCTCTGAGCAAATGTCACTTTCATCTATGTTATTTAGACTGCAACAGCATTGTTTTCAGATTTTGGAGGATGTAAAGCATCTGTAATAACTGCAAAGCAGAGGCCAGTTTGTTTTGACCGTGTCTGAATTGATCCTCTTCCATCTGAGACAACATAAAGGTGAAAATTTAATGAAGTGTAGAAAGACCAGCAGTACTATAAATGTCATTACCTACATATACCTGATGCATTTTCTCTGTTCTTGATACAAAATTGTTTTTTCTGAAGTAGCATGAAATTTTTAGTGGGTGAATTGAAGAAAAGTCAGAAAGTGGCAATGTTGATTCCAACAGCCTGGATTGTAGACAAAGGCTCTGTTAAGTACCTACAATAGTGGGGTAGTGCCAAAATATTTCTGACCTTTTCAATTTAATTGTTTTGAAAGTCACTGGTATTCTGTTTTTATTACTAAAGCTTTTCCCTTGTAGTGTTCATAATTATAATGTTTTCTGAGTCATGTAGTTTTTAAAGTTAGAAATTGCAGAATGTAATAAAATGAACCTTGATATGAAACAAAGGAAGGATTAGGCAATGGCAGGTTATCCTTCTTTTCTTCCGACTGACTGATTTTTTTTCTATTACCTCCCTTCTTAAAAATGTAAGTAATATTGTTTTACCAGGGCTGTGATCTTGCTAAGTAAATAATAGATATATCTGAAAATGTAGGAAAAAACAGATCTAAAGCAGATCTAGATACTGTCATTCTTAGTTTCAAGGGGGCGTTTCTGTCTTGTGTTAACTGTCCATCAGCAAACTCAAATCCTTTTCTGCAAAGCTGTTTTCCAGCTGCATAGCCTGTACTGGTGCAGGAATGGGGTTATTCCATGTCCAGTACAGGACTGGACACTTTGCTCTGTTGGGTTCCATCAGATTCCTCTCAGCTATTTCCCTGCCTGTTAAGATCCCTCTGAACAGCAGCCCAATCCTCTGGCTTATCATCCACTTCTCCCAGTTTGTGTCACCAGCAAATTTGCTGAGAGTGCACTTTACCCCATCATCTAGATCATTAATGAAAACACTGAACAATTTTGGACTCCAAATTTATTTGCTATATTTATTGCCACTCATACACTTGTAAAAGTCTTCACTGGGTTCAGCATCCAGTGGAATTCAGCTTTTCTGACCGTCTCTACATGCTTGGGACAGTGTCTCTCTATTCCTGCCAGGTTACCTGTCCCTGCTTTCCCCTTCTGTATATTTCCTTTTAGTCCAGGGCTGTGATCTTGCTTCTTCTCAGGATCCTGGGCTCCACCATCTCGTGGTCTCTGCAGGCATGGCAGTCCCCACCCTTCACACACCCATGTGCCTCAACCTTCACCTTATTGTAAACAAGCAGCAGAGCACCTTGTTTGCAAGCAATGCCTGTATCAACCCTACCAAGCTGTAATTTTGAGATCTGTATGGTTCACAGGGGAGCACAAGAGATACATGTCCAATGGGACATCAGTTGACCAGACAGAGATCAGGTACATCTTCCAGCTACTCTTACCAGAGTCATACTGAAAGGAGATATTCTCTGGGGCTTTTAGTGCTCCCTATGTGAGAGCAGGAGAACATGAATATTTATAAGTTGCATATTCACCTGAAGTTACATTTTATGTCAAATCACCTAATTACAAGGTTTGTACATTAAATTTTTTCGAGGCATCTAAAAGCCTCAAAATGTGTAAATTTTTCAGAACTCTGTCTCTATGGAATATTCAGGGCACCTTGTCAGGTTGTACATAAAAGAGCACTTGACTGTGGTTCTCAATAAAGTTCAGATAAGGCAAGTATTCCCTGTATCAAGGGGAAAAGCTAAAACAGACATGCTGGACATAACTGGAGATGTGGGTGGTGAGAAACCTGTAGGTGATAATGAATTTGAGCACTGGAAAGCAAGGCAGTGCATGAGGAACCAAGGCAATGCATGAGGAACTTTGAGGAGGTGCTTCTGTGTCAAATTGTGTGTCCATTGTGAAGCTACAAGATTGAGCACAGCCTGAATATCTGTCGTTTCTGCAGGATTTTTAAAAGTCTTCTTCCAAACCAAATTTCTCCTGAGTGGTTGACTCAGTGTTACTTAGTTCAAATGTCTCATTGACAAACAAATCCTTCCAGGTTTTGGAAGCCTTCCAGTTTTGTTTTTTTAAAGGGCTGCTTGCTTAGATCTATCAACCAGTAGTGTCTGCTTTACAAGGCTGAATAGGATTGAGAGTTTAGCAGCAGTAATGGGAAAATAGGACTTGGGAAGTGAGTATCTAATGGAACTTCTTTTTACTGTATAGAATGGAAGTCAGATGGACAAATGTTTATCAGATTCAGTTTTCAGGTTATGTATTTAATAATAATAATAATTCATTAATTTCATGTTCCCTGCACCCCACTGGGAAAAGGTAGGAAGATCTAGAAATTTGTCTAGAAATTAATTCTTCAAAGTTTTCATCATAAAGAATATGGAGAGGAAAGGCAGGAGTTCCACTGTGTTGGTTTCTACAATATCTCTGCCCAAGGGCCTGAAGGGCCATCAGGATGGGTGGGGTATGCAGAGTTTCATTTAGCCCTTGTGAGGTTGAAATTACACAGTTCTGAACAATAAACTTTCTGACAGTTTTGGTCTACCCTGACATGCTTCTGTTGAGTAAGCACAAAACGTTCACAGTTTTGTTTATGAAGAATAACAAAACATATTTGAGAGAGAGGCTGCAAAGACTCACATGTATCTATATAGCTCCTTACAATCTACAAAGCAAGCAGAAGAGAACTTCTGGTGTGCTTGATTTATTGATTTTAATCTGCAGTGAATTGACAGAATATTTCTGTCCTACAGTGCACCTGTTAAAAAAAATGTAATTGCAGAGAAGTATATGAAATAGATCATGGAAATGTTTCCTTCTGGCTTTTCTTCTTGGCAGATGTGCTAAATGGTTATTCCTTTCATCATATGGTTCTCACACTGTAAAATATAACCTGCTTTTTCTCTACTGCATAAGTCAGGCAAACTGCCCGTGAACTAGCAGAAAAAGAATAGATGACCTTTCTGAAACATTGAAATTTTTCAGGGCTTTTTAACTGGCATTTCATTTGTGTGTGCTGCAGTCACTTGAATTGGCACACTTTCTGTGACTTCCCATTTCTCCTTTCTTCACATCAAATATAATTCATTTTGAAAATGAGCAGTGACATTTTATACTGAGGCTTTATTAATCTTTGAAGTTATAAGATGCAGTCTTCCTTCAAGTGGAACATTTATAAACAATATCATTTGAATTCTTCTAACAGGTCCCAATTAATGATATGGAAAAAAAAAAAAACAAACCCAAAAACAGAAAACAAAAAAAAAAAGATTTTTATGTTAGACTTCTGAAAATCCAAATCTGGGCTAAAAATAGCAAACACACCCACATGGATGTACTGAGAACTGAGTCCTCTCCCTGTCTCCTCCAGATATTTTACTGGTTTGAGATAGTGATATAACTGTTTAATAAAAAAGTGGCATGGAAATAAAAAAAAATATTACCCTGACTATATTCTTTAGAGTTTCAATCGAGGGAGTTATCTTTTTGTATCTGTTTCTTGTTCAATAATAGTTTGGAAATTGCAACTGTATGAACATAGGCATAATAACTTAGAAAGGCTGGTTCATTTAAATGAATATGTGAGATTGTATGTGTTATGGTGTCTATATCCTCTATTGTTGCAGCAGATCCAATAACATGAGTCTGAGTGATGACAAAATATTACTATTTCATTATTGAAGCCAGATATTATTAAAAAAATATTCAAGGAAAAAATAACTAGCCCAAGTCTTGGGACTGCCACATGAATGACCTTCAGTGAAAAAAATTACTTATGTGTTTGATATTTCTTGAATGGCTTTAATAAACCATATAAAGCATACGAAACCAAAATTCTCTCAGAGCACTGACACGTGCCAGAGGGCAGATTAATGATAGCTGGATAGCCAAGCAACCTGCATGATTTCTGTACTGACAATTCACTGGAGTTTCAAGGAATTGCTAAATGAGTCTGTACTTTTTCATTGTCAGAAGTACAGTGTCTTAGACTTTCCTTGGGTTCCTGATCAATATAAAGGGTAGCAAGAGAAAAGCAGTCTTGGCTGCAGGGGCATTTGTACCACTTCTGGCTGTAATGTCAATATAGCTGCCACATTTGTCACCTGACATGGCAATTACATATTTCTCAAAGAGGACGCCCTTGGTTTGCCGTAGAGAATTGTGGCTTCATATTCACAGATGCTTAGTCAGCCAGAAAGATTATTGTAGAAAATTCCAATTACTTAAAAAATTGACACATAGCATATCACGATCAAAGCTGATGTATCTCTTACTAAATTTCTGAGCTCTTAATATTTAATAAAGCTATGCTGTTTTGCCACAGCAAATTTTTTCTTTTTTTTAAAGAGTAGGAGAAGATCCTGATGACCATAGTTGTTAAAAAAAACTTTGATTCACATGAAGATACTCAGATTGTTTGCAAAAGACAGGTTCCATGCAGAAATAAGACAGTAGAAGTTGCTATCCCTTTGTAATTCAGTTCTATACTGTGAAATCTTGGTATGCTCCCCTTCAAAAGGGGGAAATTCTGTCTGCAAACAGGTTTAAACTCATGCAACCTTAGATACAGAGAATAGAATAGAACTGAGTTAGAATATTTGGCCAACTAGAATTTGAAAGCAGTTAAACTCAAGTAGGTCCCACAGGCTAGAATAGAGAGTGCCAAAGTTTAGTCTTCTGATTTAAGAAGACTGATTTAGGTGTATCCCAGCTACAATTTTCCAAAAAAGACCTGGCTTCCTTATCCAAACTCTCCAGAAAAGTTAGCATCATTCACTCCTTAGGCACAGGAAATTCTTAACAGGTTTTTTGCCCAGGGCTACAAGTTTGACTCCTGAATCTGGAGGAATTTTTTTACTTTCTTTTCAGGATTTTCTGTGATTTGGTGCAGCTGGGCTTTTTTTCCTCATTTTGCTACCTCTACTGAATTAATCACTTGATGGGGAGCAGTTGGAACTGAATAAGAGATAGGGAATTCAAACTGAACTAGAGCACATTAATTCTCACTGCAGGGCAGTGTTAGAAACATCCCTGATGCAGACCAGATTTCTCATATAGAACAATCAATCTGCCTTCCTCTCACCAGTCTCCTCAGGGGCCCCTCAGAAGACAAGAGTCAACCTTGCTCTTTCTACTCCTCCCCCCTCCTTCACACAAGTGATGGGTGATGAGACAGCCATCCTACAAGCTGCACTTCAGGTGATGGATGCAGATTTGGCTGTGTGAGAAGACTGGTTGCCAAGCCATACCATAGGAATCCTCTCAGTGCACCAGTAGATGTGTGCCTGTTGCAGGATCAACCACCATAGTCTCCATCCTGTGATCATTGTGGAATGCACTGATATTTTTAGTGTAATTGTGGCATTACTTCACCTGTGTTGAGGGGATGGGGAGATCTGGACCCAATTGCTTCCATCAAAGCCTTTGGAACTTGCTTGGGCCAAAAATAATTCACCCCATTGTAGAATAGAAGATCTGCAGAAAATGTGTTTACTGTGAGATTTGAAGGAAGTGGCTTTGAGGAAGGAAATTTATGTCTGTTCCTCTCAGCTCAGCCAGAGGGATTGCACATAGTTCAGCTCTTGCCTACAGAGCTTGTCTCAGGTCAATGCCTACACAAATTAAATTCCCAAATGTGACAGATGGTATGTGTTTGGTGTGCATGCTCTCAGTTGCATGGTGTATCCCAACATGAAGTAGCTGGAAAAGGAGAGCCATTGGAAAGGACAGCAGAGGACGGGTGTTGTTTTGGGGAGAAAGTTCCAGGTCTGGCAGGAAGACAGGGCAGCCTGGGAGGCTGCAGCTCATTGTGACAGAGACCACCCTGAGGAGCACAAGCAGGACTCAGAGACAGCCAAATGAACTCGGAATCAGAGGAGACTGGAAAAGTTTGGTGCAATCCAGAAAGCCATGGAGCTCTCCAAAGAGATTCCTACAAGCAAGGATCTCTCTCCAAGGTAACAACGAGAAGAGGAGGGATTTGTTTGGAAAACTGTTTCATTTTCATTCTGTCTGATGTGGTCCCTTGGAATTTTTTGCAACTTAAAAGCTGGGTTATTTATGTTTGTCTCATATAACCTATCCCTTCAGTTTGAAAGCCTTTTGTCTTCTTACATTATCGTCCTACAGAATGAGATCTAGGCAGATCCAGATCATACAACTGCTGCCTTTCTATAAATCAGTCCTTTCTGGGCATTTAGTATTTTTATAGCTCCTGTCTGTAAAGGACACTCTCAGCTGATCTTTGGTGTGGCTTTCTGCTGGTTTTGGTGCGATAACAGAACTGACAATAACTTCCTGCAGGTGAAACCTATGCTTTGCAGCTTTTGCTATTTGAATGCTGCCTTCTGCACCAACACTGTGCCTAGTTCAATGATTTTGACAGAAATGTGTATCTTTTCTGGCCTCTTTTTTCTTTTTTCTTAGCTACTCCTCTGCTTTTGTGCTTAGGTCTGTAAAGATTTTGATGACTCAGCTTGTTTGAAATGTTCAGTTCTTTGTGGTCCAAGTAGGAAGAGACCTAAGTGAAATAGTTGATTGTGACAGATTGTAGGCAAGCAGGGCTCTTCCTGTGCTTCATAAAATCTGCTAGTATGCGTGGCTTGTAGGAGGAAATGGCTCCTAGTGCCTTCTCACCAAATATGGGACTGGAGAAGTATTTATATTGTTACATAGGGCTAAGATGGATTTATTCCCAGTTCATTCCAGTTCTTGCAGCTCAGCTCTGTTTTTATTCACACTTCCTCATAGCATTCACACACTTGCACAATCACACACAAATTTGAGAATCTGCATGAAAAATTAATAGTAGACCTGAAGATCATGATGTTATTTAATGCTTTAGGGAACGTGGTACAGTGAACTTGTTATGCAGGAAGTGCATCTTATCAAGCAGGTGTCCTTGCCATGTTCAGCAAATGACACTTCTACATTGTCCCTGGCAGGTGGTCTCAGAGCTACAAGTGTTCAGTGCATCTGGCCCTAGTGCTTGGGGACTGCATCAGCATAAAGACTGCCATTTCTAATTACTGCCATATCAGAAAGTGCAGTGGGAGGATCTTTCTAGCCCTGACTTCTTCCGAGTCATGTGCTAGTTCTGAGCTGTAGAAATGTGCGTGTTTGCTGTTCTCTGCGACACAGAGGTTTCATAGGACCTTTCAAAAAAGTCTCTGCCTTATCTTTAAGTATTCTTGCTAGACTATTCTCATCTAAAGAAAATATGGCAGGAAGAAGGAATTAGAGCTATAAAACACCCAGATAAGGAGACTAAAAGATAGGAAGTAAATCATCAGACGGGGAGAACAATGTGAAAAGAGAGTGCCTCACAGTCATTATCAGTGCTAATGTTGAAAATCCTTAAGCCAAAGGTATAAAAGGCACATCCAAACATTTGACCATAATCTCCAGTGTAAGAAGGCCCTAGAAGATACAATGAGGTCTTGAGAACCACTGTCCTTATCCATCATGGTCAGGCTACTTAGTGCTTGTGAATACATGGATACCAAAGAAAGATGTAAAAGAATGAATGAGTTAAAATCATGAGAGAAGGACAGTGACTGAGTGACATTAATTTTGACTGAAATTAATTTCCGTCAAAATTTCTTTTCCTTATGGTCTCTCACCAAGTTTAGTCACAATAGTTGTATAACATCAATGCCATCAGGTAAATTCAGAAATACCAATTTTACATTGTGTTAGGGATATTATAACTTTTAGAAGAGGTAGGAGAAGAGGCTCATAATATTTTGATATTGAATATGTGTAATTCAGAACTTAAGAGTGAAGAAGCAGGAGGACAGCATTATTGTTCCTTTCCTTGACATGTGAGTAGGTAGGTAAGGAGGCCCTGTCACAACTAATTCAATATTAAAAATGTATATTCTGTAGAGAAGTGTCTGCTTTTATTAACAGCAAGTAGAATTGCCAAGTTCACATTTCAGGGGAAGCAATGTTGCTGCTACTGGCACTGAGTATATTCCTCAACATTTCCAAGAGTGCATCGTTATGTGCATTATTTGTGTAGGATTTATTCCCATTGTCTGCCATGTTTCTCTACGTGATCGTAGTGTTAGATTATGCTGTTGAATTCACAGTTCTCAGTTTGCTTTCAGGTCAAATACTGGTGAAAAGTACATCATTCAGCCCAAGCCAAAGAGTACTGCTTAGCATTTGTTGAGGCTCTAAGTTTGGGTTATTTGTAGGAAGAAAAGGACACATTCCTGCATTCATACACTGAACAACAAATGAGAAACGGGATCATGAACTGGGAAACACAAGGGATTTCTATCTAAACCACTGTCTGGATGCATTTCCCTTGGGGAAATGTGCTTTGGGGAAATGCTGATGCTGGTGCATTTCCCCATAGCACAGTGGGAAGGACACTGCTGTGTTGCTCAGCACTGCCTTTATGAAGTGCTATGTGCTCTTCACAATGCCCTGGACCCCTCTGTGCCAATGGGAATTTTGCCTGCTATGAGCCATTAATACTGAGGTCACCATCTGCTTCTTTCTGTTTCTGGGTGCAGACAAGGACTGTCTTTTTCTTTTTTACATGGTTGGCAGCCAATGTTTGGGTTTTCATATCTTTAATAAAGGAAGAGAAAGAGGTGCATCAAATGAGTAATTATCCTAGAGGCTTTTTGTGCATTGGTTACACAGGAAAAGCTGTCAGACTGCAATCCTAAATCCAATAGTGGGAGTTTATAGAATTTGAAAATGTGGCAGCCCAGGCTTTTCTTCTGTATTACGACTCTATGAATGTGCTGATGTGGTTTAACACACAAAAGTATTACTCTCAAAATTTTAATCTTGGCACGCATTTAGTATCTTCTACAACACAAGTCATAATGCTGCTTTCTGATATAAAAATATTTTTCTCTATATGGTCATTTGCACGCTTCTTGCAGAGTTTAAAACACAACCATTTTTATTTTGAGGTTGCATCTTATTTGTGCAGGAGCACTGATTACAAAGATACACAGCAGTAGAGAATCTGAGTCAAAATGTCAGTGATGGTCATCAGCTAGGAGAAACATGCAATCTCCATTAAAGTATCATTAACCTTTGGTTGAATCCAGGACCAAAAGCTCTCAAAAAGGGTACTAACAGGGAGTTTGCAAAATGAAATGCTGGAAATATGAGTAAAGAACCAACACAGTGCATTGATCAAGCTAATTTTCAGGCATTTAGTAGAGCAATGTCTTTAGGGAATAATAGGCACTTTTATTGGTAATCTGAGCACTTTCAGTATGGCTAATGAGACACAGTAAACATGCAGATTCCTCATACAGTTTTTCTTACCACTTTTCAGTCTAAGTTGGCAGCATAACATCTTTCTTCTATATTGTAATACAATGTTTAATTTAAGTTTTAGCACTGCTTTGAGATACATTTTGCATGAAAAATCTTTCACAGAATAACATTGTTGTATTTTTACACTGTCAGGTACAAGAGGCAAATGGAGACACAAGAGATATATCACAGAGGTTGTTTGAGGTGAGAGCTGAATAAGGAACATAGCAGATCCAGTATTCAGTCATTTGAATGAAAAGAACACTGAATGCCTCGGACAAAAACTGTGGAAGTGTGTTTTTGTTTGAGTGCTGAGAGTTGCACCCCCAGTGTTAACTTAATTTTTCCTACTGCAATTTATGCTTGCTTAAAGAACTGTCTAGTTGAAGTTTTAATGCATCCCCTACTCCTTTTCAGATGAATGTTTATTGACTTATTACAGGAATTTTACAAGTAAAAGTAATGCTGGGGATTATTTTGCTTTTTTCCTTCATGTTCTAAAACTGCCTAAGTGATCAACAAAGAAATGTTGATGCTTCAGCTGACATATACCTTTTGAAGACTGCCATAAAACAACCAAATATTTCCTCTAATGACTTATCTGGGAATCCCGTATAAATAAAGCTATACCTCCTTGTAGTTGGTTTGCTTTTGTTTAGACAGATAAAACTGAGGAGTTTAAACAACATGCCAAGGGTCCCCCAAGTCTGACTATTTTTATTGTCTTCCAGATGTCACTTTCACAAATTTAGTACCCTTTCATTGCAGGCTGGGGTCAAGAGAAGGGTTTTTCAGTGGTTTCAGACAAAGCTGCAGTATGCCTTTTGTGACAACAGAAATTCAGTGTAAGATGAATGCAGCACGGAATACTAAAGCTCAGTATGCCCCAGTTTCGTGGCTGACTGGAAAGCAGGGCTGCTCCAAATTGAAGGTAGAGCAGTGGGGGGTTCTTGTATAAAAGTTGGGTTCTTGTTTGTCTGCCAAGTCCCAGCTATCCCCAGGAAGTGGAGCACTCCTAGAGGCTGTAACAAGTCACCAATACTTGAAATACCTCAACACTGTACTATATTCCTTTCAAATACAGAAACTAACATGCAAATTATGAAAAAATTAAGCCTCTGTTGCATATTCTTACTTGACATCTTTGAGGAGTCAAGTGATAGCTTTACACTCATTGCCATTTTCTATTCTAATTCTGATCGAAGTAGTTGTAATATTGGGATTTAAGTTTTTATATTTCATAGAATCACAGAATGGTGATGTCAGAAAGGACCTCTGAAACCATCTGATCCAACCCCTTACTCGAGCAGATTTGCCCAGAGGCAGTGGTTCAGGTACAATTCCAGGAGGCTTTTGAATGTGTCCGAGGATGGTGACTCCACAGCCTCTGAGTAACCTGTGCCAGTGCACAGTCACCCTCACAGGAAAAAACTGTTTTCATATGTTCAGGCAAAATCTCCTGTTTCTCGCTTTGTACCCGTTTCTCCCTATGCTGTCAAGATGCTTGAAGATGTCAAGTTGTTTTTCCCCAGCATTGGCCACTAGGGTACACCACTGGTTACTGGCCTCAAACTCAACTTGGTGCCACTGACCACCACCCTCTGGGCCCTGCCACCCAGCCAGCTTTCAAATCCATGTCAGTTCTGCTTCACCTCAGTGATTCAGATTTGCTTCATACTGAGAATAGTTTATCATTCAAATCTAACTGGAGCTGAAACAATCATATATCAAGAGAAACAGTTTGGTCTTAATATATTTAATTTTAGATTGTAGTGATTTGGTAATGCAAATGAATGTTCAGATCTGTCACTATCATTTTGTCCAAAATCCTGGCAGAGTTTTCTTTTAGATAACTGCTGGTAGGATATAAAATACTGTTGCTTCATATTTGATTTTGTTCCTTCATCTGACTGTTTCACTACAGCTCAGTGTGAAATTTAATTAGCTTTTCTGTTTGCTGCAGCAATAGTGAAAGTACTTGTAGGCCACCAAGTTGATATTTGCATTACCACCTGTAAAGATGAGAAAGCTTCAGCTACTCTTTTTGTTCTTGGCTTCCCCAGAAGTTCATACTGCTGGATACTTTGAGGTGTCCCCAAATCACTGAATTTTGGCCATTTAGTAGTTATCAGAAAACATATCTCTTCAGTGATAACATGTATCCAGAATAGTGTCCTCTTCCTTATTCCAGAAGTATTGGACTAACTCCTGTATTTGTTGGTGGATTGTGGTGTCCTTCATGTGAACTTTCAAGTTTCTGCATCAGCCATTTTCTAATGCAGAAGTGTAACTAGGAACTTTGTCAAACAAAATCTGAAACTCCCAATGTCCTGTACTTATGCTTTTCAAATTAGCAGAGACTTCTGATGACGGAATGCCAGTCAGGTAATTTTCAGTCTGCTAAAATGATTTTTTTCAACTGACAGAAGCCACATCTAGAATAGGAATGTTATTTGGTCTTTGGAAGAAATTAAAGAATAGTTGTGTAGTTTTATTCTGCTCCTAAATCTTTCATTTTCAGTGTCGCTTTTATCTGTGTCTTGATGTGACAGATATTGTCAAATACTGAGAGTATTTGACACCTTTTTTTTCCTGAGAAGTTGCTTTTATTTTTGTTTCCCTTAATCCCAATGTTTCTGGCCAGAGCACAGAAGAGCTTGCTTGGCATTGCAAATAACAAAAAGTCAAGATTCATCAAAATATCAAAGTTTCTTGGTGCAGCATCAACCCTTTCAATCCTTTGAATTTTGTCTACAATTTATATCTCAGTCACTAGACTCTGCAGGGTGTGTTCTTAAGTCTTTTAATGTTGGACAGTCAATGGAAATACTGCCATTAACATGACATTACTTATTTTTAAACTAACCTTTTGTCAACAAAAAATCGCTTTGAGCTGCTCATTTAACTTGTTGGTTGTCATGCCTCTTGTCCCAGGGGAAACCATCCCTGGCTGATTGTGTTGTGTTGTGACATTGACAGCTTTTTGCTGCAGGGAATCTTCACATATTTTCACCAGGTAAAGAGACAGCAATATGATGTAATTTTAGCTGTTTTGTGGAATGGACATAGTAAGAAAGGCAAACACGAAGAAGTACAGCTGTGGGGCTCACAGGATTAACAAGTAGCTGTGAGGCACCTGTATTCTATTCCTGGCTCTGTCATTGTCTGGTGCTATTGTGAACTAGTAAATTAACCTTGTTCTCTGACTGCAGCACCATTTATTAAGTGGGAATGATAATGCTTATTATCACAATGGGGCAGTGTAATTCTTTGCTAATTAATATTTATTAAGTGCCAAATTCTCCATAACTCTGCACCTTTGCAGTCATTTACATCCGTGCAAAATGAAGACAAAGTGGATGAAAGGTGCTGTTGTATTTTATACCTACTCCTTGCCAGTGTGAAGGGTAGTACCAAGATTCCAGCAATGGAGGATCTGTCTCAAATAATTTTCAATCTACTTTTGCCTATAGGCATAGACCTACTAATTCAAGAAAGGAAACACCCCTAACATCCTTCTTAGAATATGGCACAGAGAAAAGTTATTGTGGTGTTAGTTAAGGTACAAACTTGCAGGACACTACTTCTCAGCTTGCTGCTTATGTGCATATTCTTAGGTCATAAGGTAGCTTATCTGCCAGTGAGGAAGGATTAAAGTATGTTATTTACTGTGACAGTGTAAAAATTAATACCCCAGCTGAGTCTTGCAATAACTCTTTTATACCTTCCGGTATTTTGATAAGCTTAGTGATCATATATTTTTAATTTTGCTACAATATTGTAGCAAGTGTTTTAAATATAAGGAACACAGGAGTTCAATGAAAAAAAATAATTTCAAACTTTTGAGTCTTGGTCTTCTGTTTGCTTTCTTTATATATATGAAAGAAGGCTTTGGATGTGAGCTTATTTTCCCTCTTTCCTTCAGTAATATTTTTCTCTTTTCCTTCAGTAATTTTTTCCTTCTGGAGATCTTTCAGTTGCCCTCAACAGGTGAATAGAATCACTGCTCTGTCACGGTTCTTGGTTAGGCTGCCCAGAAGACTGCAAGACAAACTGCCACCTTAATTAATTGATGAAAATGAACAAAGAAAACAGGTAACAGAAACACTATCAGGCTAGCACAGAAGCTGGGAGTGAGTGTTGTATTTGGCAACATCTTTGCAGAATCTTTTTGGCAGGCTGGTACTAATCAATGCCTGTTTGCCATGTCTGGCCCAGCTTTTCTTTCAGCTAAATATAAATATAAAGCTTCTTTTGAAATCTGATGGCATGGCATATTCTAGGCTATGAGAAAATGAGTAAGGAGTGACAGTAGTTTTGGAATTAAGAACTGTGTTACTTACTCGATTTTGCATTTACTGTTCTCATAGGCTGAAGGCTGAAGGTTATTGCTGCTTTATTCCTGCTCAGTTCAGGTTTTATTTGAAAAATTATGGAAATAAGACATTTTGTTCATTTTCTGTCCACTTGTCCACAACGCTTTGCTTTGCATACAGCAGTGGCCAGAATCATGTATATGTTAATCACAAAATTGCTTTAGTGCACATTCTTACTGCCTCTTTGATTATGGGCCTGTCACTAAGAGCTGAGCTGCTCAGAATACTTTCTGATTAATCATGTTCTCATCAAACACTTCACTTGCAGAGTATCAGATAATGATCCTCCTCAGAGAGAGCTAAAGGTTTTCCAATAAATAGAAACTGTGGCTGTTGTGAACTCCAGACAGTGTGCTATCCAGTAATTAAAGTGATGGGAAACTATTCTGTCTGTGCTTGTCTCTAGAAGATTAGCACATTAAAATATTCACTCATGATTCCAAGCAAAAAACTAGGGTAAGAGAAACACCAGATGAGGTGATATGAAGTAAGTATGAGCATGATCAGCAAGTATGAATCTATATTAAGTGAATGCCCTACCTTGCAGGCTCCATGACAATCCTCCATCTGCTGTTATTGCACAAACAGAAATGTGTTTTCTTTTGGCATCTGTTTGTGTTTGTGTTTGCTCATAGAGAGTATCATGCAGCTCTTATAGTCCAACTCATCCTGTCATAAATATGAGGACAGAGAGACCTTTATCCTGTTCAGTCTGTCTGCTTTAGCCACTGTAATGTGTGTTCCTTGCCCAGTCTCTAGCCCAAGAAACAGGATTTTCCCTGGAGAGTCCTCTACAGTCTGATACTGTGGGTAATAGGTGTTTTATATTACAGATTGAAATGGACCAGTTAGAAAATAGCTCTTGATATTCTTCAGTACAGAAAGTAAAACAGGTTCCAGAAAGTAATTTGAATTAGAGGGGCAGGAGGGGAAATCTGCTCTAATGCCTTGTCTGCTACATAAATATTTTGAAGATTCAAATATTTTTGTTGTATATCTTCCTTGTTTTTTCCCTCTGCAAGGCTGCAAGATGAAGTGGCATGAAATATCTTGGGCTGCCCATTTCTATGATGTGATGATGGGTACAGGACACATATTTTTATGTACACTATATACTCACAATATGTACATTATAAATGCATATTGTATTTTGGAAAGACATCAGATCAGTGATTAAAATAGTGCCCACTTACAGATAAGTCAGTGATGAGTCAATGTAAATAATGACAGTAGTTTGTTAAGGTTTTTTAGGTCTTGAGCAGAGTGAGATATACCTGATCAAAATACAGGGTTTATCAGGTTACCAATTAAGTGGTTTACCAAGCTACCATATACTGCCAGTTTTCAGTACTAGTTATGAGTTTGCTTTTAGCCCATGGTCATCATAAAGCAAATTTGATTTAGTTTAGTCAGCATTGAAGGAATCTTAAACTGTATCATATTTCCTCAAATGGAGGGCAGAATAAGGGTGAATAGAGTGTGGTTTGGATGAGCCATGGTAACCTGTCAGACCCCAGTAAGGTGACTGCCTTATTCCTTTTTCTGTTCCAAGTTGCAGACCACACAGAGAGCAGAGAAGGGGTTTAATACAATAGCTGATGTAAAGATTCTGAGTGTCAGGAGACCTTCATTTATTTTCTGCTTTTCTACTGACTTGAAACGTGATGCTGACAAAATCATTACAGACCACACACCTGAGCTCCTGCAAATTCTAGTAGTGCATAATAATTCTCATCTGCTCTTGTAAGATGTTTTTATATCCTCTGATTAAAGGTTGAATTTTAAGGTGCATCCTTCCATAAAGACAAATTAAGTCAGGCTTTGTTATGTATTAGATTCTTATGAGTAGGTCCCTTAACAGAGAAAAATTCTCTATGTTATCAAATAACTGACTAAACGTAAAATGCTTTTTAATTGTGGCTTAAGGGCAGCTAACACCAGATACCCCTTTAATCAAATGAATGAAAACTATTAATGAGGGTGAATCTGAGCCCTGTATGTCCAGATAGTGTGAGACTTACACGCTGAGTTAATTCTCTTGAGATTTAATTTTTTGCAGCACAGAGACTTCCTGAAAGGATGGTGAATCACTCCCTGCATGTTTCCTTGGCCAGAGCTAAGAGTCACAGGGCTGGTAACCTGTTCTGCTCTAGGCACAGTGTTAGCACTCCAGTCAGAGCTGATATTCCTTCATTTTAACCTGGGAAACAGCACAAATGCTTCTCTCTAATCCTTTCTGGGGGAGGTAGAAATCATGCCTGTGATTTGTTTCTGTTCTCATAGGGCATGCACAGGGAAATCTGGCCTGTTTCTTTAAATGTACATCCTCCAGTATGTTTTCCTGAGGGAAAGAAGGTGGCAGATCTGTGCCTGGCAGTCTGAGCAGAAAATGGTAGTTCTGTGATAAGTAGGTTTCCTGTTCTTTGGGCAGTGGTTGCATTGTCCTATGATGATTGCTAAAGCCCTGTGATTTCTACACTGGTGAAATGAAGTGAGCTCTTCTTGTGTGTGTGGACTGTTGGCCCCTGGATTTTCTCTGGTACATTTGGCACAGTCCTTGAGCACCTCACAGGTAGGGACAGAGACTTGGAATTTGGCCCAGTGTAGAACTAGGAAAGAGAGTGGGTCAGATGCGTTGGTGGGATAGTGTTGTCTTCTGAAATGGAAAGAAGAGAAAGCAAGATGAGAACTCAGGGGCAAAGGTTTAATTTAGAAATTATCATTGGAAGCAGCATTTTTGAAACAAGCAATATGTTTTCCCTTAAATATTCCCAAATTTAAATCAAACTGTTGTACTTTGGAATTTAACATTTAAATTATACTAACACAGTTTAATCCATTTTGTGACAATTCACTTAAGTCTTAATATGTGCAGTTGCAACTTTTAATATGAACGTCAGCAAAATCATCACTTAGCAAGTTTCTGCACTCTGCCCATATCTGTAGAAATGAGGAAAATATTATTTCAGCTGCTACATTTGAGGTAGGAATGGGCTGAGCAAGTTTCCCAAACTTTAAGAAATAAAAAGAATCTAGAATCAGAGGTAGAACTAGATTAGTTCCTGCAAGCCTCATTAGTTCCTACCAGCCTCATTCAGCTCGTTACTGAGTCTCTTAGTATTCTACAATGAGCTGCTTCAGGGAGTTCAACTCATTAGGAAAAAATCAAAGAGTTCAGATTTCCTCTTCAGAATATAACTATTTTACAAACAGAGGATTGAGTGATCAGTGCTTGCAAGTGGGAGAGAACATAAGTGAGGGTAGAGGAGACCTAGTTCCTCTTAGCTGTCACACTAAATTTGGGTTCCTCAGTCAAATCATAAAGCCAACAGAAGCCAAACGAAGTTACTGCAATTTTATTAATTGAAGGCAAAATAAGAAGTATTTCAAGCCAAATGCACATTAGTGCATGAAATAATTTTGAAGTGTTGTTCCATTTGATGAATTTTCTAGATAAGAATTACTTATGCCAAAATATTATCAAGTCTTTATTTTAATTTACTTTTTAATCGAATCATAACGTTGTAAACTTCTCTCTTCATGGTTCAACTTTTTCACTGACTTTTTTTCATACATAAAAACCCCTATTATTAGAAACGTTCTAGTGAAACAAAACATTTAATAAAAAAGCTACTTCAGGATAAAATGAGGTTTGAAGGGACACAGTGTTGCAGTGGCATGATAGTATATATGTTTGATAGAGAGAAGAACAGGTAATTTCAAATTATTTAAACCAAGTAAGATCGAAGTAGTTGGTTGATTTATTAATAACATGTATTTAAAGGACAATTTATGTGAAATACACAATGTGAATAATTTGAACTGCACATTCAGAAGATGTATCAATAGTACAGCATGCTATCAGGCACTTTCAAATGTTAATGAGCATCTGCAAATGCCTACATATTATTCCTTAGCTATTCCTGGATGTTCTAATGCCACCTGCACATGCCCCAAAGCGCCCCGGGGCACATGGGCTGCTGTTGCCAATGAATATTTTAGGTGGCTCAGGTTGTGAGATCTCAGTATGGTCTCAGGGGGTGGGAGGTTGTTGTACCTCCACAGCTCTGTGGGTAACAGCCCAGTGTCCCTCTGCGGGCTGAGTGGCTTCCCCTACACCCTCACCCCTCCTGTTGGAGGGGCTCTGCCTCTGTGTGGACCCTGCCCCTTGCAGCAGCCCCCTGATGTCCACGCTGGTGAGGAAACACCTCTGAGTCCATGTACATAGACCCCACATGGGAATTTCATACTTAAAATTTTTACAAAAAAAATTAGAGAAAAAATGACCAATCAGAAAGTACAGAATAGCTAGAATCTTTCCACATCACAACAAAAAGGCAAACCATCATGCAAAGTTCTAGAAATACTAAATAATTTTTTGTATTTTTAAACATTTAATGTTTTCATATTTTAATTAATTTTATACTTATAAATGGGTAATTTGATCTTGAAAGTAGTGTTATGTTTCCTATGTGGTTATGAAAATGATATCTTCATTGATAATAGCAGTTGAATATTCTACCTGGTGATTCATAATTGTTATTCTAACTCATGAAAGAAAAATGTAATGCTAATTGCTGTACCTTAATTTTAAAACAAAAGAAGTCTAGGGAGCTCTACAGATTAGTACTTCATTCTAGCAGAAAGTTTTGAGATATTCTATTTGGGACTCAAAAGGTGGTTAAAGTCTTGCAGTTTCCTTTAAAGAAGCATTTTAATAATAGTAAATATTGTTTGCTATCACATTATGGATTTCTCCAGATGCATAAATGCACCGTAGAATCAGTAAACATTGTATTTAAAATGAACTTTCTTATGTGTATTCCTTTAGGCATCTGCTTCAAGATTTTCATCTGCACATGATCATGAAGTTCTGTATTTGCTGTGGTATATGGTTTTCCTGGGTGGCAGATTGTTCACATTTACTCTTGTAAAAATGCTTCAGAAGAATAATAGTCCTGAAAGTGGTACTGGGCATTTCAAGCTTAATGTTCCATCTCAGGGAGAAGAAGAAATCATGCAATGCTGTGTTGATAGCAAGTTATTAGCATGAGGCCAAGGTTGGAAAATAATCACCTTTAACTGTTTTATCTTGCATTCGGATTTGTTAACGCATCTAACAGCATTTTAGTTGCATCAATGTTGCTGGTGTAGGAATCCCAGACGAAAAGAAACTTGCAGTCCTGAATCCTCTTCATACTAATTTTGTTCACTATTGGCGTCTTCCTCTTCATATATATTTTTTTACACTTTTGATTCTTTAGTCAAATAAATAAGTGACTACCTTTTTCTTTTTTTTTTTCATTTAATTGTTTGTTCATGTAACGTGTGGCTTGTTAGGGAACACGTGGTCAGTAATTTCACTGCAACAAGAACAGGGGCAGTCTGAACTTCTGAACTGGGAAGGTGGCAGAAGGATTGGAGACCTTGCTGCTTTTGTAGCACTGGGAGGATCAAGGCAGATGGCTGCACTGTGTTGACTTTTTTACTGGAATATCCCAGGGTCTGTTTCTCTGTGAAGCAGAGAATTTCTGTGTTGAATGTTTTCCAGACTGCACAGAAGCAGAGATAACAAAATTTCAGTCAGGATGACCTGGTAGGAAAAGCACAGAGTGGGGAAATCAGAATGTGTGAGTGCTATTCCTTACTCTGCTATAGACACCTTAAATAACCTTCAACAAGCCCATGAGTATTCTTTAGTATTTCTCCTTGCATGATACCTTATCCTGAGAGAAAATATGAGCTTTATTATACTTGTCTTTGCCAGCACTAAGTTCCTTTTGAAAAGGAGGTATAACAATGCAAAGTATTAATTATTTGACATTTTAAAAAATTAATGACAAAGGTAATATTTCTTTTTTGTGGTAGCATTATGTGTGCAAAATTAGATTGGAAGCAATGGCTGAATCAGTACCAAAATCACCAGATCTATGTCATTAACTTAAAATAAGATTTAATTTTCTATTTCCAGTACCCTGGATTCACTTTTAAGGGGAGAAATTGATTGAGTATTTATTGGACAATACTGCAAGGAAAAACCTTTTCTTTTTTCAGCAATGAACCTTTTCTACTCTGGATATGCAACCAACTTTGCATTTTATTTTCAACAGAAGCATCAACTAAGCTTGAATAATCCATACTTCTCTAGCCTGCATCTGATTAAAAATGATCAATTCACTGGACCATTTTTCTATCTACTGTTTAATCAGTAATTGGTTTCAAGTTAAAAAAGAATACTTCTGTCTAAAAAAACACATCAGTCTTCTAATATCTGATGGGAGATGAATATTGAGGAATACTGATGATACATATGCATAGAAACCTAATTCTGGAATTCTTGTTATTCTGCAGCCATCTCTTTTTCATAGAAAACATCCTTCAGAGTCATTCACCAAGAAACAAATCTGTATGTTGTAAAGCTGTTAAAAGGCAAGCAGAGACAGCCTGATATACTTAGTACCATAATTATATATCTTCCCAGGCTTTTCTGGACAGGTAGGCCTTTACTAAAAAAAAAAAAAAAAAAAAAAAAAAAAAAAAAAAAAAAAAAAAAAAAAAAAAGAAAAATAAGAAGTTCCCCTTTTACTGTCTCAAGTTTGCTATAATCATAGACTTCAAAGGAAATTGGCCTGTTCCAGCATCCACAGTGATTGATCTGAGCACCTCTGGCTCTTAAAGCATTAGTGGTCCGTGATGAGCAGCACAGGATGGTTATGAAGGACGGATGGCTGATGATTTTGGTGAAGCTCTGTAAGCATTTGCTATTTATCTCTTTTCAGTAGATCTGCTTACACATTTTTATCACTGATATGGGCATGTTGATGGTCTGCATTTTCTGTAAGAGTAAATGTGTAATATTATAAATTATTCATTACACCTGTGTGTTTCAATCAGAAGAGGAGACAATAAACTGCAAGAAAAACAGTAATAAGGGCAGTGAAAGCTGTGTTAGAGTCCATTCTTGTTAAGCTACTGGAAGACATAAGAGATTGCTCCAAGCTGCCCACACACATATTCTGCTTTTTTTTATTAGGAAAAAACCCTTCCCATTAAGCAGTGCATGTCATTGATCCCTTGTGGAGCAACGAGAGGATTGAGCAGAGTTGACACTTTATGAATGGGAAGGAGTTACACAAACATTTCATGTCACCACTCATATTTTTTTTGCTTCTAGATCTTGCTGAATAATCTCATTCCTGCAGCCAAAATATTATCTTTATTTAGTTTTGGCAGGAGTGATTTATATCTATTAGGGGCTTACTTAAATGCAAAATATGTTTTAAAAATATATATAAGTAACATTGGTTCATCAGGGCGTTTTATGCTTTAATACCAGGCTAAAAACTCTTGGCTATGTTCAAGTAAGCATCTTAATTCAGGGATCATGTTCTGTCTCTGATCCTATGAGTGTCATTGCTAATGCTTATATTAACATACTCATATATCATGAGGTTACAGTCAGATCATACAATAATCTCTGGCTTTCCTTGTTAACTTTCATAATACAAGGTTATTAACTCCAGAATTCAAATACTGCGGAATTGGAAAAAGGAGAGCATTTTGATATCCAAAGCTTTAGCAGAACAATTATACACAAGACTTAATTAAGAAATTAGGAGAAAAAGGACACTAGTCAAGGAGAGATCCATCATTTTTCTGATCTTGAATTGCTGTAGTATCTTACTGCTTTTATCAGATAAGTTTAGTCTTAGTGCCAGGCCTTGCTTCCCCAGAGTCTTATCAGTAGAATGTGTGTAAGAGGATTTGGGAACAGAAGTCAGTTAAGTTTATAGTATGACAGGACACTTTGGAATGGAAAGTAGCGCAGGAGATCTCCAGTTCCACCTCCTTCTCCAGTCAGGGTCAGCTATGGGGTTAGACTGGGACACTCAGCTGAGCCTTGAAAACCTCAGAGGATGGAGGCAGCACAGCCTCTCTGAGCAGCCTCTTCTGCTGTTTGAGTGCCCTCATGGAGAAAGGTTTTTCCTTATATCCATTCTGAACTTCTGTTGTTCCAGTTTATGCCCATTGTCTTCCCAGCATGCAACACTGTGAAGAGTCAGTCTCTTTCCCATAACCTCCTAAGGGTGTAGACAGGCTCCAGCTGTAGGTCTCCTGAAATCCCTGCTTCTCCAGCTGAACGAGCACAGCTTCCTCAGCCTCTCCTCCCAGGACAAGCAGCTCCCAACCATCCTGATGACCCTCTGCTGAACTAGCTCCTCATCTTTCCTGGCAGACCAAACCTGGACACAGCCCTGTAGATGTGGTCCAATATGTGCATAGCAGAGGCCGTTCATCACTTCCCTTGATCTATGCTGCTGCTGCTGCTGACACAGCCCAGGAAATTGTTGGCTTTCCTTGCTGGCAGCACACACTGTCAGAGTGTCCACCAAGACTCCCAGGACCTTGGCAGCATAGCGCTCTCCTGCTTGCCAGGAAGCACATTTCAAAGTACAAATCATGAAATGAAGACATGGAATATTTTATTCTGATTCCCAAGAAATATATTTTGACATATTTTTGTTCTTTATGTTTTCTTTGAACAAGTAAAGCTCAATTACATTGATCCAATTTTGAAAAGAACTGGGGTTATGACAGAACTCTACATCATTCTGTCTGCATTTCCTCAATCTGTTATAACTGTTAATCTATCCATTTTCTCAGGAAGATCCTAGCAAAAGTTTTAAACAATATTATTCTATTTATTGAATTCAACTTGATTGGAATGTGTTATGATGCTCATATTTTACTGATATTTTACAGGAGTGGAAAATATAATATGTAAATTGACTGTGCAGGAAGAAAAATGGTCAGAAGAGGAAAAGTGAAGCAAAAATAGCATCTGCCAGACAACCAGCAGTTATTCTTTTGCAATTGACTTGCAAAACAGGAACAGGATTTGTGTGTTTCAATCATACCAGTAAACAAATAAACGAAGCCCTTATGCAGCATTTTATGCAGGATATTGTGGACTTTATAGCTTGTTTTTTTTGCCATTTGTAATGAGAAAGGTCAACAGATTGGAAGAAGGCAGCATTAAACCATAAATTAATGAACTGTAATGTCTTTAAATCCCATTGTGAGCTAATGTTAGATTGTCATTGGTTAAATGCTTTCAAGGACTGATATTAATAACACTCTAAAGGGAAAGATGTCAGCTCCCTAATGGAATGGGGCCATTCAAGCAATATATTTGAAGACTGGTCAGCAAGCTAGCAAGAGCAAAGTGTATGCATGGAGACAAGGGAAAAGGAAGATCAGAGGATCATCACTTAATCCTTCCATCTTAGATTGTCAGAGATGAGAGAATAAATCAGTTTTTCACAAGAACACTTTGTCCTGCTGGGCTTGTGTGATGCTGCAGTTCCAGGAACAAAAGCGACAGGGGAAGATATTTATTACAATACTGCTCTGAAAATGAAATAAAAGCAAGTAAAAAATCCTGCTCCCTAATTACAAAACAGAAAGTTGTTAAAAATATCTCTGTGTCTTCCATTGTCACAGTGACATTCATCCCACAGGGTTTTAAAGCTTTTCTTCACGTCCCATTCTTAAGAATGGGCATCCATTTCTACCACGTTCCACTGCAGCTGTTTTAAAAAATGGACATTGGAAATGAAAGAAAAACAAGCCTTTAAATGAAAATGCAGAGGTATTGTAGTAGGACGGGATGGGATTTATCCAGTTCCTGAAAAAATAACTAGATTGATTTTATTTTTTGAGAAGTAATAAGACTATAATTGAAGGCATATGCTACTAGCTCTGTACAGTGTCAGAGTATTTTTCTTTTTTTTTTTTTTTTTTTGTTGAGGTGGAAGTCCATTTGGGTAAAAACTGCATGCTCAACAGAGATTGGGTCTCCTGTGCTCTTTCTACTGTTATAATGTTCCCTAGGCCCAGAAGCCATTCTGTCTGAGCTGTGTTGGCTGTGATAGAAGATGAGACTGCTGCAGGGTCAGACGGTTCGGTACGTGCAGTGTGCTGCACTGACCAAGCTACTCGGGGGAAAGCCAGGTGGGTGCTGGAGGCTTAAGGATTGCAGGAAAGGCATGAAGATGGCTTCTACTAATTCCCAATCAAAGGTGCAAAGTGGGAGAAGAAGTCTGGGGTGGGAGATGAGTTGATATTTTTATTGAGGGCACTATGGGAACTTTCGCCTGGATTAGGTATAATTCTGGACATTTAAATTGCTCACATATTTACAGGGATTGGTGGCATCTGTACCCAGGCAGCATCTTGCCCTTTGCTATTACAAAAAGGGTATTCCTCTGGGAGACAGGAATGAAGAAAATTCTTCTATTTTAAAATAAGAGCTGTTATCCCTGGATCACCCACCCTGGAGATTACAGGGTGGGTGATCCAAGGATAACCAAAGACATGCAAGGATGTAATTGCTGTCTGTTAAGAGCACCATATTTAAAATAAAATAAAATAAAAAACAAACAAACAAACAAAAAAACCCCAAAAAAACAAACAAACAAAAAAACCACCCGAAAACCAAATCAAACCAATATTTTTCATAATGCAGGGGTTTCATCTTAACCTAGAAACATACAGCAGTGCAAAGATCATTTAAATGTTACATCTTTTAATTTTTGGAAAACAAAATCAGGAGATCATGATGTAGAGAGATTTAAAGTCTGTATAAAAAATGTAGGAGATGTAGATACATCCTTTGGAACATTTTGTCTGTGTGCCAAGGAGCACTCCCTCCTCTAGCACACAGTGTGACTGATGGTTTTAGTTATGGTTTCAAGGTCACACCCTAATATCTGGGGTTGATTGCAAGATTACTCTGCCATTATTGTATCAACTATACATTGGTATGGTACAGATTTCTTCTAAGCTGTAAAAAGAGAATAATCTCCTATCTTTCCATGCTGATCTATTCCAAACCAAATAGTAAACTCACAATAGCCAAAAAGGTAATAACATAAATACCCTGAAGGGTCTTGTTCCCATTAAACTTCTGAGAGAGATAGATTTGCCTTTCAAAGGATTTTATTGGTTAAATGTAATCACAGAAAATGGTTCAGTCCTCACAAAATTTTAGAAGATGATACTGTGACCTATAAAAGGAATGTATTAATCTTTACCTTTATTAGTTTTTACATGGAAGACTGTCATTTTCTGTTAGAAAGAAGCATTTTTATTAGTTGAAAGCAATGGAACAGTAAATTTTTACTTTTGATTTAACAAAAATAGCATTGTATGCTTTTGGCAAAATATTTCTTGGGGAATGCACATTTGGAAAAAAAAAGGGTAGGGGACTATTAAGAACACAGATGTATACACTGAGACTGATGATAGGAGATCACATGGGAACCTAAGTGATTCTGACAGCTTTTCTCTTTTAATGGTATTCTTGTTGAGAAGATCCTGGATAAGAACTGCTGCAAGCTTGCACTTCTTGCACCTGCCTATTCTGTGCAAAACAAAAAGCTCAACACTTCAGGTAGTCCTGAATGCATTTTGCTTGGATTTCCATCATGGAGAGAGAGCTGTGCTTGATCATGGTGACAGCAGAGGCTCTCAACAGCACTGTGCCAGGCACCAGTGCAGAAGGTGGCATGTGGCTGTCGTAGACAAAAGGAAAGGAAGACAGCATGGATTAAAATAGTTTTTAGGCACTTTTGAGGATGTTTTGCAAGGCACTTCAAAAAGTTTAAATATCAGTAGTGGTCCACATATTCATTTGGAAGCCATCACTTCAGAAACGATCAAAAGGGCTCATGAGTCAGGGATTGCCATCCATATCTTCTGCCCATGTGTGCAGTGAGGACTCCAGTCCCTTTTTAGAAAGACAGAGAGCAGATATTGTGTATACGACTGACTGCCGGCACAACTTTGGGACTGGCAGGAATGGTTTCTATTTTTCCTTCCCCATATGGTCTATCAGGGGAGCAGTGAAGAAAAGCAGTTATTTCTGTTTCCCATGTTTCAATTTTCTTTGTACAGAGAAAAAATAAAATGGAAAGAAAATGAAAATAAGAAAAGAAAAGAAAGCTGAATAACAAGGAAGGTCAATTATCAGATGGTGACTGTGAATATTGAAATATATATTCATCCCTAAAAGACCCAATTTGTGGTGGCTGCCCCACACTTTACCCTTAAAAAGTGTGAGAGATTGCTTGTCTTTAACAAGATTCCTTTCATCCTGTCTGCAGAACTCTTCAACTTCACGTCTGCCCATCCCTAAACTATAAATTCAACTCCCAAATTGAAATCTGTCCTCTTCTGCATCTCTTCAGTCCTGTTATTTTTTATCAGTGTTAGTTGTAATTTTTCTCTTCTCTGGCCTTGTTGTGCAGTGATGTCTGTGTTTTCTATATCTGGCATAAATTGTGCAGATGAAAGGCTCACAGGATATGTCCCCATCACTCATCCAAGTGAAGAGGTCAGGCTTGAGACAGAACTGCCCTGATCTTCTGCACCTTTCTGCTTTCCTGCAGCCCTTGCTCCTGGAAGAACAATGTGACTCCAAAGAAGAGCTCTTTTCCCCCATTTCCAAAGGACACTTAGGCAGAAGTGCCTTCCCAAAGGAAAACTGGAATTATTGGGAAGACTGGAGAGCTGCTCAGCCAGCTGCAACCATGGTGGCGTGACTCAGAACAGCTCAGGCAATGCTGTAATGAGCAAGATGCTGCCAACTGTTACTTCATCTGCCTTGAGAGTTTGGGAGTAAAGAAACGAGGAAAAGAAAGGAAAGTGCAGCCAAAGGCACTTAAATATCATTAGAGTTATGTAAATCAGGCGAGTTAAAAAGACAGAACCTAAGTGTTATTTCCCTCCAGGGGAGTTCTGGGGATAACTTAAAAGGGGGAGCAATGCCTTGAAGAAAGATGAACTGATGATTTTTCTACATGAGATTTTTTTGGGTAGACAGAAAATAACCTTATATTGATGTCTTATTTTGCAAGACTGAAAATTATAAATACGGAACTTAATAATTTAAGAATAGTATTTATCAAAAAGTTCATCCCTGGCTTTAACATTTTAACTGTGCTGCGTGTTGATGCATGAAACTTAAATAATAATTACGTTTTTTTCGTTACTCTCCCAAACTGATTAAAATAGTTTATATTTAACTGTACATCACTTATATTATTTTGGGCTGTATACAAGAAATTCAAAGCTCAGAGTAGACATTAAAGACCATGACAGATATGTATTTCCATGGTCAGGAGGCTTTACAGCTGTGACTTTAACTATTGAAAAGATATTCCCTACAAATATGTCTGTTAGCAAGGATAATGTTCAGCAGGGTGCAGGAGGCTGGAGCAAAGCATCCTGCTCTGCACAGCTCTGCTGTAATGGGCGTGTGTGACTGATGAGAGCCATCAGTTCTGCTCTGTGGTTGCCCTTCAAGGGAGTTTGGCTCAGGTCAGGATGGGGCAACTCTATTTATAATTGCACATCTCTAAGTGTCCCAGATCCTTGCATAGAGGTTCAAAATTAGGAGGAATTGAGTTGTGATAACCAGGAAAGTGTGAACAGATTAGTAAAGAATTCTCTCATCCGTGTGGCAAAGGACACACAGTAGCACTCGTGAACCTTGATCAGTATTTCCTATGTTACAGATTTTAGCTCATGCCTCTTCCTGTTCACTGTATGGGTGAATTAAAGTCTTATCTGAGTTACAATGCTAAAGATGGAGATATTAACATGTGGGGACATGACTTTCTACATGTAGCCAGCTTACTAGAGCAATGCTACCTGCAAAGAGAGAGGCTCGCTGTAATCAGAGCTCTCTGCAGTGGGCAGAGAAGGAGCAGATGAAGAGGCGGGGAGTTGACATAAGAGCTGAGGAGCATCCAGCCAGGGGCAGTGCTGGATTTTATGGAGAATAAGAGCATGCACAAAGGATTCAATAGCTAACAGAACATAGACAAAGCCTGAGCTCAGTACACAAAGCATTTTTGCTTGGAACTGCCAGTACATCTGCACTTCAAAATACTGGCCCACAGTAAGAAATAACTAAGAAAGCTGACTGTGGCTGCAGAGAATTCTGCCTGGGATTGTTTTGCTTCTCAGGAGCATTTTGCAGACTGCCTTGTGCACCTAAGCCACCTTACCTTCTCTGGAGTGTTGTGTTCATATCCTGATTCACAAAGCAAAGGGGTCGAGACTGATGAAGGTTTGACGGCTGACAAATCTTGAACATTTGTTAGATAGTGGCTTTAGCATAATTTATGAGCACATCCCTGGCTCTTCAAATCAAAGTAAAATGAGGGATTCAGAAACTATTCATAATAAAGAGGCTTATCAGAGCCTGATAGTAAATGAGGTTGTCTTAACAATGTATCATGGCACTAAAAAATGTGCAAATGTTTCTGCCATCATGAAGAGATGTAAGATTTCAAATCCCATGAGAAGTAATGTGCTACCATAGCTAGTCCAGGGCTTTTGAGCATTTTTGTCAGCCCAAAGATATTCAGCTCTAGATGTGCACTTAGGGGTTAAAGACTGGACAGAGAATTCTGGATTTATCTGAATAGGAAGAGCAGCAAGTGAGACTGTAGTAACGACAGTTCCTGAGAGAGGAGTCTTTTTGGAAATCACTCTTTGGTTGTGTTTTAGCAGCTAGTACACCTGGATAGTGAATGGCGTCTCCAGTGCAACTCATGGGAAAGGGGAAGAACAAGAGCTTGAAGGCATGCAAGCCTAGTTGCTGTTTTGGAAGCAAAATTTTCTCCTCTAGTGCTGCCACTCGACCTGCTCAAAGTCGATTTCTTAGCTTTCTTTGCAGGAAGAGAATAATCAAATCCTGAAAGTCTTAAATATATGAAATCTCCTGAAATGTACTATATATGAAGAAAAAAAGATGCCTGAATGCTGTGAGTTTTAATGACTTGTGAAATGATTTTTTGCTTTGTGTCATGTCATGGATATTGTGTACAGCCCACAGTGTCCTTGAGAATCTTCTGCTCTGGGGACAGCAGTAATGTCACATGGGTGTTGTAAACTGTGCACCAGGATTAGTCTGTCTGCTTTGCCCACTGACTCTGAGGGGACACTGCTTGAGAACACATTAAACTTCAGGTATTTCAACACAAGTGGCTGTTCTTGATTTTTGGTGATGTTGCAGAAGGCTCTCACATCTGCTTGACTCACCAGTAGGACAAAATCCATGTTAGGGAGAAATGTGTGACACTGCATAGGAGGAAGAAGATACTGTGTTTCAAGGACAGAAAAACAGGCTGGAAAGAAAAACTGCTGCATTTCAGCCTTATGGTAAGAGCCTGCTCTGATGATATTGCGACAAGACTCTACTTTTGAAAAGCATCTAGCTGATGGGAGCCATAGGAAACTGCACAGGAACCTGCTTAATTGGGCCACTCTGCTTGAGAGGCTTTTGAAATGAGTCACAGGTATAACCAAATTGTAGGTTCATAACACTGTTTTATTCATAATTCTTAGCTGAGAGATACAGCAGTGAATTGTGCTTTTAGATGTACAGGAGGAAAGATGAGCAATGGGTTACACTTTTAGAAACCTGAGAGTCATACTAAAAAGATGCAAAATGATTCCCAGGTCAGCAGAACCTCACCTGCAGAGCTGCAGAGGCCAGCAATGATGAAGAGACCTCAAACAGGCAAGAAATGGGTAACCCAGTCAGTCTGGACTCAGAAAAGTTAGGAAACAAGGGCAGCTGCTACTCACAGAATCAAAGTGCGATAAGAGGCAAGGACTTCCATCTGATGGTGAGTTCAGGACTCAGTCAGGTCTCACAGAGCCTGACACACAGTGGGGGAGGAATCATGTGGTTTGAACCAGCAGCAGGAGCCATCCCAGAGGCTCAGTGATTCCTCTGCTTCTCTTTGGAGAGCCAGTGGGGCTCACTGTGCTCTCCAGCACAGTGTGGGTCCTGCTGAGTTCCTGCAGGCTTTGTAAATGGACATTTTCCATCTGAAAAGGGAGTAGGACACTTTCAAAACCATGGATACTTTATGCTTTTCTACCTTAATGATTGTTCTCCTGCCTTGGGGTGCTGTCTTACAAACTCCTCCAGGTGAGGAACTTGGAAGATGCTCATGCCCTGTGTCATTCAAAAAAACCTCAGATCACAGGGTTGCTACCCACAGAAGCCAAGCTGAGGTGCACAGGTCTGATTTCCAGTTCCCAGGTGCCACAGATGATCAGCCTCTGCACAGTTTGTGTAAAACAGTTGCCCTTCTCCAGGTGATTTTGATGGCCTCTCTGCCAAAATGGAAATGTTCATCCAGAGTGGAGAGTCTGAATGTATGCCACAGTCTCAGGAAAAGGAGCAGGTCAGTCACCATGCAGAGGTGCTGTACCACCCTTTAAATCCACTGACCTTGGCTATATTCTCATAAGATGAAACTGCCTACAAGTGTGGGGACTTTCCATTTGAAAGCCATGGAAAATCATGGAGAGCTGGTCCCTAAAAAACCAGTGCCTTATGTCCATTTCCACTTTTATTTAAATGGCCAACACTTAATGAGGCCTCAGAAACTTTTATACAGTTCTTATAGGTACTTGAGGACCTAAAACTAGTCATGACTATGTGTTCCCAGTTTTATTCTGCTATGTTTGGTCAGCTTTTTAAGTTTTCCTGCTGAGAATAACTATCAGTTTCTCGATTTTTCTTTGATTTTTTTTATCTTTCATCTTTACAATGTTCTGAAGAACACTGACCTCATGGCACTGCTTTCCTGTCTTTGTCTGCTCAAGCTGGAATATGCAATTTGCATAAGGCAAGTAAAAACCACCACATGCTCTGTTTAGAAATATTGGTTAGAAAGCAGAATGGTATTACATAGGAAGAGGCTGCAGATGAAAACATGTATCCCACAAAAATCATTAAAAGCAAAAGCAATATATATATAAATTGCAAGAAACTCTTCTCTAGGGACCCTGGAAACACAAATGTACAAATACTCTCAGCTCAGTATCAGGAAAGCAAATACATAACACATCTCATGTGGAGACAGGAAGAAGACAGATCCAAAGGTGCACAGTGCACCTGAGTAGGGGTGAGAAGGGTTTTAGTCAACCTTCAGATACAAAGAATAAAGCCCCTTCTCCCAGCAGGTGACCAGTTACCCATAAACCAAGTGAAATTTGGAACCTTGTCTAGCCTCTGTTAGGGGCCTCACATTATCTACACCTGTTTCTCATGCACCTTATGTGCATTTCTCTGCCTCCTTCAGTTCCAGACATGGGTGATCCTGAGCTCTGTTAGCAGGAGGAAGTTAAGCACCTGATCATGCAGCAGCTGTAACTTAAGGAAGTGCTGGACAGCGTTTGAAGTGTGGTATTTGTTTACTGTTTATGTTTTGCAGATAGATACTGTGTCTGTCAGCATGTTCTTTTAATCAAAGTTTCTTTTTTCTTGATCCTGTGAGTGCCTCGAGGTGCTCTGTCTCCTGGGACCGGCACTTGTATGGCGATGGTACTAAAGTAGGAGTGCTAGCTCTGAATTCTTTTCTCTCCTTTAGATGGTAAGAATTTGTTAATGTGGTGAGCCTGTTTTGCACAGCTGCTGCAATGCATAATCCTGTTTTAAGTGACTATCTTGTGTCTGCTTTGCATTACAGGAGGCATTAAGCCATTGAATTTCTCTGTGGGCAGACCTGATATGTCAGTCCTGGTGAACAGGCATTTCCAGTGTCATGTTGCATTTGTCTGACCTGGAATTCAAAGGGTTGTCTTTGAAGACAACTGTTTCTACCTTGGTCAAGGAGAAGTTTATATTTTGTATGAAAAAGGTGCATAAAAGAAGTCTTAAGAGAACCAGAAATCCTGGCTCTGTTTAGGCTCAGCTGGAAATGAAATATTGCCTTCCACAAGACCTGAGAGTGAACCTGACTCACTGCTTTATTACTCCAAAAGGCAAAGCTTAGGGTTTCAAGTCAATTTTTTTTCCTTTCTTTTTTGTCTTTATTCCTCCTCCCACCTCCTTTTTCAGTTTGTTTCCTTAAGAAAGCAGTTCAATCTGCTTATACCTACCCCTAATTTTAGGCATAGGCAAAATGGAGTGTGGCTGCCTAGTTGGCTCTATGCCAGCATTAGACCTGCTGCCAGGAGAGGCGTTGGGATATGGAGGCTGATAGAAACGCTTAGCTGAGGAAAGAAAGGTAATGAAAAACCAATGGAAGAAAAAATGTCTCCTTTCAAATGTTTAATTCTGTTTTTCATCCCACCTGGTTGCAATAATAACCCGACTATATCTTCTCCTCTAGTGGTGTTTACATTGCTAAGGATACTCAAATCAACTCTGCTTATAAGCTTTTCTCCAGTGACAGTCAAGACTAGTTTTACTGGAATTAAAGAAAAGCTTTACTCTTTTGACATGAATGCCTGTTGGATCTAATTACAGCTTGTTAGACACCTATGTCTTAATTTAGGCTCCCATCAAATTAAATACAACCATGGGAATCCTCTTTGCAGGATTTTCCAATGTCTAAAGGCATTTTTGGTGATTTTATATCTGAGTGTATCATTGCATCTCAATTGTTCTACTTTTAGGTTTCTTTATTAGCTTAATAGGAGCAAATAGGGAGAAACTTTTAAGCGGTCTTTAGAGCCTTTGGATTTTTGTTTTAATATTTAGAACACTGAAATAGAAATAAAAATGGTGTTACTTGCTTTTTATTAAACTCAAGGTTGTTCATATTACCTGAAATTGTTCATGCCTAACCTGTAGGCTACCTAATAGCTTCTGGGCCATATTCCAGACTTGTTTATCTTGTGAACTGCTATTCCTTTGGTCTTGTTGGACACATTTTACCTTTGGTCATACTCATCTTAGTTGGTGCAACAGTGAAAGGAATGAGTTTCTCTGAAGGGGGCTGTAAAGACGTTTGTTTAAAGATTTAGCAAGGGTCAATAGGAAATGCATTTGTCTCCTGCTAAATTTATGATGAGTCTGCAGCATCAGTTTGTTGCAGTATCTAACAACCATTGCTTGAACAGTCTGCTGTCTTCTGGGTGGTTTTATAAGTGATTCTATCCTCAAAGTTTCTGTGCATTTGTGAACTGCAAAGCTCTGTAGCAACATTTGTGCAAGTTTATTTTTTCCTCCCAGCAAATTTCAAAAGTTGCACTTAAACAGCAGCAAAATGCTTTTCACTTGCAGACTGCTCACTGGGCAAAGTTAGCCTCTAAAAGCAATTCTGTTAGAGGTAGGAATATGTTTTATAAAGAAGAACCCCAAAATTGCTCAAAGGAAGCATAACAAATTGCTGGCATAACCGGGAGTTTCATTTGTTGACATCTTTTTTTCAAGGTTATGAGGTATCTCTTGCACACTGGCAGCTTCCTTAAGTTGATGTGGCACTCTGAAAATCAGCCTAGACTGAGATTCTCAGCTTGTAAGTGCATTTCAAAAGCTAGGCTTATACAAATGTTTATGCTTGGTGTTAAATCAGCTGCAGCCATCCTGGACCAGTTCCCTATGGATTTATTCAGCTTATGTTGCTTTTGCAGTTCTTTCTTTTATAACTGTAACTACCACTGCCCAAATGAGCTAGTTTAACTCTGCATTGGGTTGTATTATAGACAGCCTCTCTCAGCAGAAGAGTGCTTACTCGGTATTTTGGGAACTCAGTTCATGGGAGTAGCAAGCTGCCTGTGGGATTAGGAGGCTGCCTATCTCTGCAATCCTGTTGCTGAGAGTGTTGGGCCCTGCGTTTATCAGTCATTGTGATTTGTGTAGTTATGAAAAACTGCTTGCAAGTGTGTACATTAGAGATGTCATCTTCATCTCTGTGTGCAAATATGTTGCTGTTCCTATTATTTCCCCAAACTGTCAATTGTTAATCTGTCATTTTCAATGATCACACCCACTGAACTCCAGTGTGCAATAAATTATCTTCTAATCAAAATGGGTTAATTTGCCAAATGTTGCAGGAAGCAACCTGGCAGAAATTTATACTTAGCTGATAAGAAATGTCAGAGCCAAATATTCATATGTTAATTACTGGACCAACAATATGCTTACACCCACAGAATTCCCTCAATCAAAGACAAAAAGGATTGGTCTAGACAGATCATGTCAGCCCATTTCCACAGTTTATTACAGGATTCCTCTGCCCTTCACTCAATGACTTCTCAGGGCTTGTCCAGCTTAATTTTAAAAGAATCAGGTGAAAGGAGGATTTCACTGTCTTTTTCTACTCTTGCAATACTTTCTTCTGATGTTCATATTGCATTCGATTTTCCTTAATTTCACTCACATTGATATAAAAGTGTTGAATGAGTCTCATCTTTAAACAGATACATAAGCCTCTGTAAATTTAAAACTTAACAAATGCACTCTGTAGGTTCTGATAATTTTTGGTGTTTTTAAAATTCTTTTAATTCTTTAATTTAATTTATTTAATTATGCTATCAAATGTAAATTGCTGAATTGGAACCTACTGTTACCCTTGAAAGACTGGCATTTGTTGTTGTTGTTTTTTAACAGGATCTAAATGCTTGACTCTTTCAGACAAAAGAAAAGACAATGTGACAAAGTGACAAAGAATTTCAGTGTAACAGTGTGTATTGAAAAGAGCTGTGCCAAAGAGTAGTATGATTATTATTGCTATTACTTTGGCCACACAGATATTTCTACCAAAGTGACATATAGATAATATAGCAATGCTCAAGAGCTCAATCAGCACTTCACTAGCTCCTCCGTGGCTAAACAGGGCCACATCCCCTGATAATTGTGCAGTCCTAGTGTTTCTGTGTATTTGTCCACAGATTGCCACTTTACATTTATATTTCTATTTATCTAGTGTTAAACTGAAGAAACCTGTGCATCTTTCTTCTCTATGAGCTTTTCAGGGTTGTGTGTGTTACACATTGAAGTACAGCACTGTCAATTTGTGCAATGGAATTGTTGTCAGTTCAGATTGTCTTTCCAAACTGCTCACTGTAAACTTAGTGGAACAAATGAGTGCATGCAGTCTGAAGGGATGGGAATTACGTATCATCAAAGCTATGAGTGAACTGCTGTGATGTTATTAGATCTTTTTAAAGGCATGAAGAGAAGCTTTAGTTGTTGTGTTGCATGTTATTGTAAGAGCTGAAAGAAACCAGCGAAAAATTCTATTTAATGCTATTAAAAATGACATTTAGACAACAGTCTGGAAAATTGTTTCTTTTACCTTTCCCTTTACTCAGACCTAATTGCCTTCTCAAATACTCTTCCTTGTGTAGCTCTTGCCCTCTACTGGAATAAAGGAAATGCAAACGTATGTGTCACTACAGGAGGATTTGAAAATGGTGTGCTCTACCTTATTGGGTGAAATAAGTTTCAATTAAAGTTTGTGTTTGTTTTGATCTCGAAAGCACAAAATATGCATGACTGCCTTGTGCATGATTTCTCTCTGCTGGCTTGAGGTCAGTTGTTTGCCCTTTGGTTACAACCTTAACAGTTGTGCCCTGCGTTGGAAAACATTAGATTGCTCTGGTGGTTAGAGCCTGTGGAATACTTGGAACATGAAATCCTGTATGAACACCCTTAGATGTGGTGATGGTCATCCCTGAGCTCTGTAGTTCATATTCAAATATGCTTTTGAAACTGTGCTGGCTCCCTAACTAGCAGCACCCTGTCTCTGTTTTGTTAGAAGCAGAGGGAATCACTGTTCTGTGTGTGCTGACAAGGTCTGAAAACCATAAAATGGGAGATGGGCACAGTGGCTGCTCTGACCTTTGGAAGATATTGATCCTTGTTCTTAATGAATTGCAAATAACAACTCAAAGTATTGGCTAAAGAAATAATTGTGCTCCTGTCTGTTTTTTGTTGTTATTACCAGTAACCTCCCACCTCATCCCAAATCTTACAGTGACAGGGGTTTTAGCACTTGCAGTTCAGTCTTGCTTTGTCTGGAGGGAGAAGTCCAACAGAGAACCAAACGTATCATTCCTTGCTTTTCAGCCTCTATAGGGTGCCCATCTAAGACAAAACTATGGACATTTGTAATGTAGCTCATTTCTGGCAATGGCAATGGTGCCTCTGTGATGCTGCCTCTGGAGCAACAACACGTTTTGAGCTTGTTACTGCTGTGGTTGTCTTTGCTTCTGTCACAGTATTGCTGACAACTGGCTTCACTGTTTAACCCTCAGTCGACTTTCAGCTCTAGCCAGCTCTGCTGGGTAGCTAACTCGCTCGTTGATGTCCTCCTGTCCTACACAACTTCTCTCTCCTTGATCCTTCTTTCGTTCTGTCTCTCTCTCCCCTGCCCCATTTTCACTTGTCCCTTTTGCTTGCTGGGCTTTGCAAAGATTCTTCCATAAATGAATGCAGAGTTAGATCTGTTCCCTATCACAAAAATCTACAGTCCCAGCTCTTCCTTTTTGTGTGTCAAAGGTGTAAACACTGTTGTTTTCATTTGCATCTGGTTTCTGAGGCAAACATTTCATCTCTTGGTCTTAAATAATCTGTGTTTTCAAAAACAGAGAAGTTATGCCTTAGCCCTTTCAGAAATTACTCTCTCAAATCCTTCTGTGGAGAAGGAGAGGGAGGAGAAATCAATAACTTTACTGGGAAGGAGGACAGGAAATCACTCTGTAAAATCTTGCAAAATCCTATAAACAACTGAGTATTGCCAAGACAATTCTCTGGTATCATCTGTGCTCCTTGGTAAAGAACAGGCCACAGGAGAGGCCAGGTTACCCTTCAAGCAAATAATCCTGGAGTTGGGAAACAGATTAATTTCTCTCTCTTCCACCAGAATTAGAAATTTTCCAGTCAGTCAGAGAAGGGCAGGAACAGTAAATGGGCTGCATAGTAACAGTAGCTGAAACATGCAGCTAGTTAATTAATGTTAAGTAGCTCAAACATGCAGCCTAGCTAATTAATATCGCTAAGGTTGCATGGCCAAGCCTGTCTCAAGTATTTCCAGCACTAAGCATGGCTGTGCAGCCATAACTCATCTGTAAGCATGTATCCTTCACAGTGAAATCCCTAATTGCATTTCTCATACGTGGCTCCCCAGAATGGTATTCCATCAGCCTATGCACAGCAGCTATCTAACAAAGGGATGAGGCAGGAGCACAGGAAAGGAGTGTTGCTACTGCAGGCAAACAAAGTGTACAGATAAAAGGGTCTGCCTCAGGTATTGCTTAATATCTTCAGCACTGCTTAATATCTTCTACTGCTTAATATCTCTCAGGACTGCTTAATATGTTCAGCAATGACACAGATAGTGGGATTGAGTGCACCCTCAGCAGATTTGCAGATGACACCAAGCTGAGTGGTCAGGTTTACACACCTGAGGGATGAGATGCCATCCAGAGGGACCTGGACAAACATGAGAAATCTAGAAGTGGGACCATGGGAACCTCATGAGGTACGACAAAGTCAAGTGCACAATGCTGAACCTGGGTCAGGGAAAGTCCTGGTATCAATACAGGCTGGGGGTTGAAGGGATTGAGAGCAGCCCTGCCAAGAAGGACTTTGGTGGTACTGGTGGGTATGAGCATGAGCTGGCAGTGTGCACTGTCAGCCCAGAATACCAATTGTATTGTGGGCTGTACCTAAAGAAGCCAGTTGGTGGTCAGCAGGTAAAGGGAAGTGATTCTCCCCCTCTCCTCTGCCATTGAGACTCCATCTGGATTACTGCAACCAGCTGTGAGCTCTCCAGCATAGGAAGGATGAGGACCTGTTGGAGTGAGTCTAGAGGAGGACCAGGAAGGTGATCTGAAGGCTGGAGCATGTCTCTTGTGAAGACAGGCTGGGAGGTTTGCATTTGTTCAGCCTGAGAAGAGAAGACTGCAGGGAGCCTTTCAGTACCTAAATGGAGCCTACAAAAACAAATAGCAGCAAAAGTTTAGCAGGGCCTGTTGCAATAGAACAGGGGATAAATGTTTTAAACTAAAAAAACCTAAGAGACAAAAGACATTTTAGTGTCCCTTACCACCCAAATAATTCTATGATTCCATGGTTTAGAAACTGGGCAGCACAATTCAACTACTGGTTCTGTGTTATACAAAGCCTTTCCTTTCAATTATGCTTCATCAGAGGTGATTAATATATTTGTGTGTTTTTCACTTATAACTTGACTTGCAGAAGCACTGACTATATAGAGATGTAGCTGGAATCTATAGACTGATAGAGTGCAAGAAAACGAGAGTTGGCTTGCATCACATGGTGGACTTGACTATACATTTGTGAGTCTTAGAGATGTTTGTCTAACTTTTTCTTAAAACCTGGGGTGACAAATCCTCCAAGCAAGCAGCTTCAGCAAGCTGTTGCAGTGTTTATAAAAAAAAATTTCCAAGTGTTTTATCTTGAATATTCATACTGCAATAATGGATAGGAGAAGAAAAACAGGTTTAAGAGGACATTGAGATCATACTACTGTAGGGGTTTTGGTGGGATTTGGTTTATCTTTTAGTAGAAGCCTTTTACATATTTGACGACTTGGCTTCCCTTAGCCTTTTAAGGTTGTACAGTGCTTATCTCTCTAATCTGCTTCTTGTAGGTGATGTGTTTCAGCTTTCTATCATTTTCATTTCTCTCACCTACGTGTTCTTTGACTGAATTTTATTACTCTAGAAGTGTCTTCCACTAAATGAAATATTCCTAATGAGGTCTTATCAACGCTCAGTGTAATAGAAAGATAACTTGTGTCTTGCAGGCTCTTTGCAGTGATACAGGAAAGCTGCAATTTGCATTTGTATCTCATCTTGGATTTTAATAGGAACCAAACAGCTGTTCCACTGGTGGTGTTTTCAGAAATGGATAGAGCAGTGTGACTGAAAACTTCCAAAATAATTCACCTCAAGGGGAAAAAATGCTTCAAGCCAAGTAATTGGATTCTGGTGATTGTAGGCAAAAGGAAGGCACAGGTAATCTTGAAATAAGTTGGCCTCAACTTTACCTGTAATAAAGCTGTAAGTAACCTAGGTGTCTGTGCAGACCTTCAGGCAGACTTTCCTTACAATTCCAGGGAAATCTTAAATATCTTTATTGAATGAGTGGTCAGAAAGCACTTACAATGGCATGAACTTCATCAGCCAGTGACTTTAATGGGAACAGATTTAATATTCAAAGAAAAATAGTTTGCCTAGGGAATTTTCATCCTCGTGTCTTACCCTATAGGCTGTGGATGTGTCTTGGTTATATTCTTTTGAGATTTCCAGTGTAAGCTGACAAAATCAAAATTCTCCTCACATTGGATTGAATGCTGATGAAGATATAATTTAACATGTTACAGCTGCTTTCAACATAGTGAAGTTATGATGTGTGCCTCTTTCACATATAAATAATATTCTTTTCTAGAAAATAAATCTTCAGTATTGGTTGGTAAACACATCAAATACTATATCCATTATCTGCTTCCTATATTCTGAAAAGTTTTTGACTCCTAGGCAACTCTTGGCTCAGAAGCTCAATAATTCTAATGAATATTTGAAATAAAAAGCAATTACTACTGTCAGCTCTTTCCAACAGGTTTTTTGGTTTGTGCTGACAGGCTGCGCAGGGGGTGCACTGTGGTTCTTAGGCCCTCATCAAGAATTTGCAAGAATCCTTGTAATACTTTATTCTGTGGTTAAAACCTTTTGCTGTTTAATTCTTGGTGTCTGCTTCCAAGTGATTATTTACTCAAAGCTGGCATAAGAAATGGACTTATGCAAAATGTTATCCACAAATTCTGGTGTCCAATTTGTATTAAACCCCATCAAGTAAAACAGTGCATTAGTTCAGGGTTCTGGATACTTTGTTGTGGTGGTCAGGCACTGTCAAGCCTTGGCACTGTCAGACTCATTAACAAGATTGCTCTAAGCTGCTAGAGAAACTGTTGCATTAATTGTCATCATCAATGTCAAGAGGAATAAGGTCTGAGCTTTGAAAACGGTGGCAAGGGAAAATGAAGGACAAAGTCTTAAAGGTGCCTTATTGCCTCCTTCAGAGCAGCAACTACCTTCCTCCGACCCAGATGTCAAAACAGACTGGATACAAATAATATAAAGATTAACATTTTCCGTGATAAGTATGTTAGACTTCCCAGTGATGCTTCTGACATCCAGAAACATAGAACCAGATGCAACCAGATGCTTCCTTCAAGTGGAAGTCTGAGTTGATCCTTACATATGCAAACAGCCCCAAATGCTTCTTTGGGAGATCAGATCTGCGTCCATTTCTAGAGAATTTTGCAAATCTTGGGTAGAACACTTCTTACAGGATGTAGCCTGAGTTGTTATCTGTTATTAATTATCTGTTTATTTATCTTTCTTTAATTATCTGTTATCCATGTTTAGCTGCTGTCATTGATGTGACTGAGCTGAAGCCATTTATTGTAGTTCTAAGTAATCCTTTATTAACTAATTAAGAGAGTGGAGTTCTAAAATAGCTTCAGTATAATCCCAACAGAGAGAGAAGCCATGCTGAAACTCTTACTTTTGTAAGTGAATTGCTTTCACCTATTATTCTTTTGTATTCTCTCACATCCTTGCAGCAATGTGAGTCCCTCATGTTTTAAGGGGACTGCAAGCACACACTTTGTTGACAAATGAGGACTTTATTTTGTGACAGACATTGACATTTCTCTCTTACCTCTTCCTGGGAAACTGCTACCTCAGATCATACTCAGTTGCCTGCATGACCCAGTGATGGTTCTGCCTGAAAACTCTTGAGGATAATAGCTTAGCTGTGGAAACCTTTGTAGTATTCATGGTACAATTCAGGAAACGCTGTAGTGAGGAGCATAAACATCTCAACAGTGTCTGTATTGATTTGACAAAAGCATATAATGCTTTCATTTGATCTGCTTCCTGAGAGTTGGTATGAACTAATTAGCTCTGATATTCTTTTAGCCCATTCTGTTAATGATGGGAGAGATCCTGTGCAATAGAAAATTTTTCTTCAATGGAGTTTAATCTTTCTTTGGTGGAACTTCTTATGAAAGATGGAGTTAAGCAGGATTGTAGATCCATATCTGCTCAACTTCTAATTTCAGTACTGTGGATCTTGACTTTAGCATGTGATATAATGAGGGTAATTTCTTCAGCCCGAGCAAATTTATTCAAATCTGAGTTTTGTGAAACCAGTCAGCAGCAGATCTGTACAATTTCCCTGCTTCATAAGATCATCTAAACACTTTCACCTTGCAAGGAGGATCTAAAGGGAAGGCCATATTTTGTCTTTCCAAAGCTATCTCTGAAGCCCTCTCTTTGTTGCAGTTACAGACTCAAAAGCATACTATTCTTGATTTTTTTTTCCTCTCTTAACTGATGATTAAATACCTCAGTGTTCCTGGAAAATGTGCGTTTCTTGAAAGATATTTGAAATAATTTTTTTGCATGGAGGAATACAATGCTCTGTACAAATCACTGATTTAAACCTTTGACTGTATTCACCTTGCACAGGCATAGCATGGAGATGTAAATTCCAGAATGCTCCCATATTGGAAGACCTCTTCTAATTTAGCCTGCTTGGGGTGACAAACCACCTGAGTGACATGCAAGGACATCCTTAAGTCCCTCCCTAACAGCATGCCAAATCAATAATTGTGAGGAATAAGCTGTGAGGCATCTGGAGACACATCTTTCCTTGTACTAGCATAGCTCTTGATGTGAAACATGCAGCTAACTTGGAGGTCAAGCAAGAAAAGATCTTCAGAGGGATTCTGTTGCTACTTCTCACTCATCTAAAAATCACATCTTCAGCTTCTAACCATGCATGTTATGTGCAGAATCGTGAAATTAAATAAGACCTTTTAGCACTTAAGAAATAGAAACTAACTAATTTCATTAATAAAATGAAAGGGAGAACTAGAGAGAATTAGCCAGGTTTTGGGAGAGTGTGGGAAATTTTCTTTGATATTTCAACATGACCAATGATATGCAACAGTCAGTGCCCTTCTGACTGAACAGAAATAAGCTGTTCCTGACAAGGTTTTAAATCAATGAATGTGCTCTCTTAGCATAATGCATATCTGTACTCTTAAGCATAATCTATATTGCCTTTTGGTGGCAGCTCTGGGGTGTCTGTGAATTGACTGGATAACTTCAGCCCAACTAGGGCTGCCGTGGTGTCTACGTTACAAAAACCTCCTTAAAACTTAGTCATCTCAAATCCAACACCTTGTGTTTAAGGATTGAACTGCCTGTAGAAATAACTTTTGTTCTCTTCTCCTCTTCTTTTACTCTCTCCAACAGGAGCACCAATGTGCATGTGAGATGCCCTATGTGTGGGTGTTATGTAGTTGTGTAGCTCAGACTCTAAACAGAGGACTTGAGTCTCTGAAGCCATTAATCTTTCCCTAGAGCTAAATTCACAATATGTTTTGGAAATTGTAGTGTAAACAGGCTCCAGCGAAGCTGAAGAGAAAAGTATAAAAATTGAGAGGAGGCATTTGCAGGGCAAAGACTGAAGGAGACTTTGTATCCAGTGCTGCATACAGTTAATAAGATATAGTTGTATGCCTTGCTGTGCTGGGACTTCATTGCACTGTGTGTGGGTTGCTATTGTATTTAAAAAATAGGGGAGGTGTGGGGAAAGGCAAAAAGGATCTAATCTTTGAGAATGTGTGATAGAGGACACCAGATCTTCTTGGCTCTTTCTCAACTTTGTAGATCAAAGCAGCTCTGTTAATGTGGTAAAGAAAACCCTACAGACCCTGTGCAGTGGTGCTCTCTGGTGCTGTAACAGCACCTGCCTGTGTGCTGACACTGGCCACGAGGACCTTTATTCAGATTAAGAGATTATTGAGTGGTGTGCAGTTCAGCTCAGGTTCTTGCAAATGCAACAAATCTTGAAATTTCTTAGCTCTGGACAAACGAACTTATTATTATTATTATTGGTGGTGCTGTTTGAATTCAATTTCAAAGCAGAATGGGTTTTAGATGTATGTACTGACTGGATTTCAGACAGAAAGGCAAACATCAGAAGTTGAGAGGCTGTAATGTTTCAATGTATTAATAGTACACAGAGCAGTAACATGTTCTGCCAAGTGAGATCCTGTACCTTCATCATAACAGGACTATTTGTAAATTAAGTTGCACTCTTGATGAGAGACTAGTTTTAGGGGTTTGTTTTTTACTTTTTAACTCTTGGACCAACTTGAAACATAAATGTAAAATATCAAGAATTTGGTATTCAGCTGATTGAGCTCTCTCAGCTCTAAAGTTTGGTCTCAGTAGTAAGACAGCACCTCCAAAAGGGTGCCCTATAACTGTGGCATTTCCCTTTTATCTTGTACTTGCTTGGGAAGGAAGTGGAATAGGAGATGTTGTGCAAGATTTTTGGGCAGAGAAGAAACAGGACCCTAAGATGGCTAAGGTCATCTGTCACTGAGGCAGCGTGTTCAAACAAATGTAAATTAATGTTGAACTCATCCAAAACAGAATAGCTGATCTTATTTGAAAAAAATCAAAGTCCTTATGCTTTGTATCAGGTTGGCTCAAATTTTTTTACTGAAGGAAAGTTGTAGATCTGTGTACCTTTCAAAATGTTCCTGCAGAAAATTTCCCTGAAGAAATACTTTTTTTACTGAAAAATTCTTCAGCCTTCTCTGTCACTCAAACCTACCAACCTGAGGGCCCTGTAAAAGGGATCAATTTCTAAGATCTACAAAGTCTAAATATAGAATTAGATAAGTGGTAGGGGCTAAAAGGAACCACAAAGCAAAGCAAGTAATCTAGTATTTGTCTGTCACATCTTTGTCAGATAAACAAAACATATTTTTGAAATTTCAAGTTGTTTTTACAAGTTTCTACATTTGATGTCTGTGGTGGGTTGACCCTGGCTGGATGCCAGGTGTCCACAAAGCCACTCAATCGCATCTGTGCCCAGGTGGGCAGGGGAGAGAAAATGTAGCAAAAGTCTTGTGGGTAGAGACAATGGCAGGGAGAGATCACTCACCAGTTACAATCACTGACAAAACTGACTCAGCTTGGGGAATTCAATTGAATTTGTTACCAGTCAAATCAGTATAGGATAATGAGAAGTAACCCCAAATTTTCAACATGCCTTTCCTCCACCCCTCCCTTCTTCCCATTCTTAATCTTATCTCCAATTTGTTACCTTTGCTCCACCAGCAGCACAGGAGGATGGGGAACAGGGATTATGGCCAGTTCATCACACGTTGTCTCTGACACTCCTTCCTCCTCAGAGGTCCCTCCCAAGGGATGCAATTCTTCATTAACTGCTCCAGTGTGAGTCCTCCAAGGCGTCTCCAGTCCTGCCAGCAAACCTGCCCCATCATGGACTCCTTTCCCCACGGTTTCAGAGGCCCTGCCAGGACCCTGCTCCAGCTCAGGCTTCCCAGGGCTTCTTTGGGCAACCATCAGCTTCAGGGTGGGTCTCCTCTGTGGGCTGCAGGCATATCTCTGCTCCACTGTGGACCCCCATGGGCTGCAGGGGCACAGCTGCTTCACCATGGTCTGCACTATGGGCTCCAGGGAAATCTGCTCCTTCCACCTTTTTCATGAACCTTGTCATCTGCAGGGCTGTTCATCTCATGCGTTCTCACTTCTCTCCGGCTGAAATTTGGTTCTGCACAATAATGATTTTTTCTTTTAAATGTTTTATCCCAGAGGTGCTACTGCTGTCACTGGCGGGCTTGTCCCTGGGCAGAAGCAGGTTCTCCGTGGAGCCAGCTGGTGTTGACGTTGTTTGACAGGGGAAGTTTGTGGAAGCTTCTCACAGAAGCCACCCCTGTAGCCCCCCTGTTTCCAAAACCTTGGTGTGTAAGCCCAAATACAATGCCAAAACTTTTTGGCCTGAACCAAACCCCAAACTCTCCAAAGCTTGCCTACAAGCAAAGCAGAGATGGAAATACTAAAGGAAAAAGCAGAGCAAGCCCAAGCACCTCTGACTGAAGAGTCTAGGGTGACAAAAATTTCAGAGAAGTCTGTGCCTAGGTCAGGTGTAGGTCAGGATGTCCCATACAAGAGCCCCAAACAGACACACTCTGCAATAGTCTAGGTAGTATAGCCCAGTGAAGCCTGAAGGGCAGCACAGAGGAACAAGCTGAATTGCTCTTTTCCTGCTCAGATTAACTGGCCTTACAGAGGCCTGTGAATGGTAAATACTGCCTCAAAGGCTGAAACTGCAACTATTTTGATTTGATGTAGCTGAGTGAAATAGATTGTGGAAGACATCTGCTTTGGAAATGTATCTGGCACAATAAATAACATTTACATGACTCTTCCAGGAAATACCGCTGTGACATTTACTGTTGTTTGTTGCTTTTTTTTAACCTGTATCCTTACTTAACCTTCTTTGAGACTGAGATATCAGCTGCTTCAGAGAGATAGCTGATACTTGCCTTTCCTCCTCTGAGCAGTGGTTTTATTTTTATCATGAGTGCTACAGAAGACATATGGCATTTCACAGACACTTCCAGATAGTTACTCAAAGGGATTTATAATTTGATCCCTGATCCTACACTGAGTTTTTCAAGAACCATCCATTGAGTCTTGCAGAGCCATGGCAAAGAGAATAAAGTGCCCTGAGGTTTTAGGGTTTAAGTACACGTAGTACAACAAGGCAAAACAAGAATAGGAAATACATCCCACACTCTAGCCCCCACCAAAGGACCTGAGCAGATAAGAAAACCAGCAGTAAGTGTGTATGAAATGCTTATTGTTACCTTGGTGTCTTTTTACTCCTTTGTTTAAACAGAACACATACATAACACAATTGAATTATTCATTTGTAGGCTAAAATCCAGAAAGAGTGGGATAAAGGGCATTGTGAAGATGAATAAAACAGATTTCCAAGAATAAAATAGACAAACGAGAATCCAAAGTTTTGGGTTTGGGATTTTATCTATGTGTCATGACCAATAGAAATTCACATAAATTTTAGTGGTGCTTTTTCACACTATTTTGGCAGTGATCTTTACATTTTTAATTGAATCATGTAAGTGTTTAATAATCTTATATGTTTTTTGTGTTTGGTTTTTTTTTTATTTATTTAATGTAAACTATTTGACATAACAGTTGACAATATGGTGTCCTGAAGAAGAAAAATGCAGGCTAAGAACCCAAAATTAAAAGTCGTGCTCATTTAAGGGAGTCTTGCTCATGATTTTTTACCATGTGACTTGCAACACTGGGAAGTTATTTAAGAAAGTAATTGCTTCATGTTGTAGTTGTAATGTCCTCCTCCACTAAAGGACCTTGAGATGAAATTAACATAACAATAATAAATACGTACAAGGAAAAGATCATCGTAAAGAAAGAAACCAGTTGAAACAGAATATTAGTGGATGTGGATATAAGTTTCCTGCTAAGTGTGTGTACAGAAAAAAGAGTTACAGAGAAAAAGCAGAATACTATTCCCTGCTTTCTTATCATCTTTGGAACTATTGCTTTGTTCCTCCCTTTACAACTTCTGGTCAGCTCTTTTCCTAGCTCTTCTGTTCTGTGTTTGCTAGAGTGATTGCCCTTACCTGTCAATGACTTGTTAAAACAAAACTATCCTCCATGAGGTTCTGGTGCCATTACCATGGAGAAAAACCTCCAGCACAAGAGGAGACCATCAACCTCAATGCACATTTCCAGGACTTATTTGTATAAACAGCCATTTGACATCCTTAAGGTTTCTTAGACCTTTATAGCCTTTTCTCCGGTATCATGCTTCCCATTAATATCAGCTACTTTGTGCTGTTGCTAGACTATGTGTGACCTTCTTATGCTACCTTGATCTCTTCTGAGCAGAAATTCTCCTTCTGCAAAAGGCTGTTATTCAAATCAGCCAGTGATGACAACTTGATGTCATCATAACAGCAAAAGCATACGTCTTTGTATGCTTGATATAGGCATGAGCAGGATACACACTCAGCTATTGCCCTTAATGCGGTAAAGACATATTAAAATGGAGAATAGGAATCCTTTTGGGGCTAGTGATTTTTGTTTTCATGCTTGGAATTGCACAGCATGTTGGTTTAACTCTCACCGACCTTCTTTCTTCCCCTCTGTACATTTACACAAACCTACTCCTGGCAAACAATTTTGCGGGGATTTTAACTACTTCAGGATTTTCTCTCCTTTCCTCCATTACCCTTTCCCCTTCCTTCCCACACCTTTCCTTTCATTATTTCAGTAAACGAAAATATCATATGGAGATACACTATGTTGTCAGGTAACATTTAGTTATCCTCCTTTGTTGGTGAAAAACCAAAGGTGGTCAATGAGTATAGGCTGTGTTAGGATGGAATCATACTAAGAGGACATGTTCTTATATCCCTAAAACTTGTAGTTAGAGGTTTGAGGTTTAGTAGCCCTTCTATCATGTGGTGCATCTGAATCTTTGAGGGAATTAGGGGAAAGATATATAGGAAGATTCCTTTATTTGTAAGCTTCAAACTTGCTTCTGGTCAGCCATGCAGAAAACTTGCTGGGTTTAGGTCTTATACAGGAAAAAGATCACATCCTGTCTTGCACTTTCTGGACAGAAATGGCTGAGATTAGATTTGTCATGAGGAACACCTCTGGCCTCTTTTAAAAGTTGGGCTAAATGTCAATGGAGATGTGAAATGAATGGTGTCCTTTTTATCTTTTTGTCTGTTTCTGTGTCTACAAGTTGCCTGTGTACTTTGCAAGTGTACCACAAATAACTGTTGTATTTCTTTCCATGGATGAGCAAAGAAGGCAAATCCTAGAATTGCCTACCCAGATCTTTGGACAGTATTAATTTGGGAGGAATGGTCAGAGAGAAGGTGTTTTGTAAACAGTTTAGTCTGTAATCCGATCCTTACATGTTCCAAGGTACATCAGTCACACCTGAGCAAATGCAGAGAAAATCTTTTAAGTTTTCCTGATAGATTGATTATCTCTCAACAGCTCCTGAGTCATGAGGGCAGTGGTTGCTGTGTTTGGAAAAAGCAGTGAGGGGAAGGCTGATGACGTGAGCAATGTAGCAGCACCTGCAGAAAAAGCAGTGGCAAGTGATCTCTTGGGTATCTTCCCTAAACCTAGACAGGATTGTTTTTGTTGTGATTAAAACTGGCTATTTCCCCTGTATCCTTTCCCTTCTCCTGCTTCTCCCTGCAGCTTCCTTGAAAAAATATTCCATTCATCACAAATAAAAATTTCTGGAAATGTATCAGATCTGATCAAACTTGCCAAGAACATTTTCAAAACTAGGATGACTTGTAAAGGAGGGTTTGAGAGAATTGATTAGAATAATTGCTTGAGTTTTTTGCATGCTTAATGCATACGATAATATGTGTTGACTAATTTAGAGAAGCTTCCCCCACCACCTACCACTTTTCCTCTCCTTTACTAGACCTTTAAAGGTCTAGTATCATCCACTTTAAAAATCTCAAAAAATGGCCTTGGAATGCCAAGAAAATTTTCCTCTCTGATCTGGTTGAAACTGGAAATCCTGTAAGAATGTAATATGTGACGTGGACTACATAATGCTCTCATGGGATGTGATGTTTTCAAGCTGCTTGTTCTGTGTGCAGCAAATCCATTTCCATTGGCATCATGGCTGCAGATTAAGCAGGGTCCATCTGCACACACATGTTACTTGTTATAGGGCAGAAATAGTCCTGTGGGACTCACAACCTTCTCATTTGCTGCTCTGGCCCATACAAGTCTAAGTCACAAACCCATGTGAATGGATGTTGCTCATTTGGAAGACTCAGCTTTTATGAAAGTTAATAGAAACTATATTTAAAAAAAACCCCATACTTATATTTCTTTTGTGGTGAAGCATCCTACATCATTAGCTTTCAACCTGTATTAGTCCAATAAAGTCAATTAGTTTTCACCACGGCAGAAAGCCTGCTCTGTATTTGGCAACTGCCCTTGGAGCATATCCTTGGAGCAGATGGCTGCTTGCCTGCCAAATAAGATACAAATTAGATTTCCAGATGATTGAGTGATGGTGGCAGGAAAGCAGCAGTTCATCTTAACTCCTCCTCTATTGCAAATCCAGTTAATCAGTGAGAACATAACCACTCACTGCCGGAGCATGCGTCCTGCAGGGGAAACCTATCTGTGCATGGACCCCACAGGGAGGAGATGGGAGAGGTTAAAAGGAAATTTTTTGCTCTCTTAAATATTTATTTATAATGAATAGCAAATCTATCTTCAACACAAGTGAATTGTCAAGCCTTATTTAGTCAATAAGGAAGTCAATAAATTAGTATCAACGTCCCCGTATGTGTCCCCATCAGAGTGCTGCACTGTCCTGTAACTAGACTGAACTTCCATGTAGCAGGAGGATAACTGTGGGGCTGTATTGTGTGGTAGATCTAATTATCATCAGCTTTTAGGTTCAAAGACCAACTCCCCATTAGCTGCATTTATGTATCCATCAAATGGGAGTGCACTCTGCTTGGCCCAGGGGGACAGGCAGCAGCCTAGCAACTTGTGTTTTTCTCATGTATGGTTTCTTTCTGTTCTTAAAATAAGACACAACTTTATATTTTAACATGATTGTTTCAATACAGCCAAAGGTGAGCAGCTGATTGCTGACAGGTAAAGGTGACAGCTGGACAAAGCACTTTATTTCCATTCCAAAATCCTTGGAAACAACCACAGACTCACCACGCACCTGTGAAGTGGAGCCAAGTTACATTTGGAACCTCATGTTCTAGCTAGATAACTGGGAAAAAAAGACCAGTGAAAACAAAATAGCTTTGGAAAAAGACTTGAGGGAATACATAAAAATATTTTTCTCACAGTGGAAAAATAAATTCAGTAGGACCACTAGTATGCTCGGCTACAAAAATGGGTTTCCAATAAACTTAACAGTTATGCTGGTAGAATTGTGAAGGGAATCTGGCTTAGCACAGAAGTCAGAGACCAGACCTGCAGCTGATGCAAGTACATGTGGTCTCTACTGAAATCCAGGAGACTATACTTATCTGCAAAAATGTAAAGAACTGGCTTGAGGACAACTACAGTCTAGGGACTTCTGCTCTTCCATAAAATGCAGGTTATTCTGTATCTTTGTCTTCCTTCCTTTTATACAAATAAGTGTGGAAAGAAAGATTTGTAAACCTACACTAATTTAATTAGTCATTTTTTTCATATTGTTTTTTCTGAGGCGTAATTCTTTCTACTTGGTGTATCAATGATTACATAGATATTAAACCAACTATATTAGTGTTTCTGTGAGACAAAAAGTAAAATATTTGTTGCAGCTGTATTTTCAGATTGTCAATTTTCTACCCTTCATTAAAAATGCATTGTCTTCTGGAGCTGTCCTTCAACCTAAAGAGACTTAGTTAAAGAAATACATACAGTGATTTAATTTTTAAAAAAGAAATGCAGAGAGATGAAGCCAGAGTGCCACAAAGCTTTTCAGTAGGGTCAGCAACACTCAGGTTTGCCATCCCAAGGGCACCTGGAGAGTAGGGTGCTGAGGCTGGCTGGAGGAGAGGCAGGGAGGACTCAGCAGAGTAGATTTCAAGGTAGATGCAGGATCTGGGCACAGAGAAGGACAGCTGGAAGACCACAGGAGTTTTTATCAGGAGAAAGAGTTATGAGATTACAGCATCTAGGAATTAGCAAAGCCCACAGTTTAGGGGTTGGAATGAGATGATCTTTAAGGTTTCTTCTGACCCAAACTGTTCAATGATTTTATTGATAAGTCAAAATTTCAATAGTAGCTAGTATGAAACTAGATGTGGAAGAGCGAGCAGGAAGGTCTGTGAGGTTTGCAGTGTGTGGGTTCTCCTTTTCTCCACACTTTTTGCTTCCCCACAAAGAAGGATTGTATGATAAAGTTCCAAAGAGGGAGAATCAACCAGGTTTTCTTCTGCTGGTGCTCAGGATGGGGATAAAAATGGGGCAGCAACAGTCCCTACCACTGTTGTGGGGCTGCCTTAAATATCCTTCAGAAAAGCAGAGCTGTGTCAGCAAGAGACCTGTTGTGACAGTCACAGAATAATCCCACAGTGTCAAGGCAGGGTGACTTGCCACCCCAGGCCACATCATATTTTCTGGGTATCGGTACTCTGGAGGAAACTTCAAAGTTTGGCTGTGCTCTGAAAAGAAGCCAGAAGGGCTTTAAAGTTTCCATGTCTCTTATTCCTCAAAAATGTGCTCAGTTTAGAAGTAAAAGAAGGTTCGTTGTCCTGCTGTTTCTTTGAATGCTCAAGCTGAACCTTTTCTCTGGCTTCCACCTCTTACAAAGGCATACTGCCTAGATTTAGACCCTCTAAAGATATGTGTACATTGGTTGAACAGCTATGAGGTTTTCTCCTAGTTTTATCTAATTTTTGCTTATGTTAAAAGCTCAAAGTAGATGAAGTGGTTACCAGTTCAGGTGCCTTTAGCTAGCTGAGTGAAATCCACAGGTTGTCCAGTGTTAATTTTCAATAGTTCTTCTCTGGAAAATATACATTGCCATCAATGCAAGGGATTTAGAAGAAACTTAAAACCTCTGATACTCTGAAAAGACACTTTTTTTTGCTAGTAAAAGCAACAGCAGTGGTACACCAGTGTCACTCCATTGCCTGACAGCAAACAGCCATATTGATTTAGGGTGAAAAAGAACTCACTTTAATTTACCTCCCTTAGCTGTATTGGCTTTGAATTGGTATCACAATAGAAGCCAGTGGTAGCCTACAATGAATAAGCCTAAAAATCACTAAAATCAGTGCACTAAAATCAATAAGCCTAATAGTCACTACACAAAGAAAATACGTCTAAAAGCTAAGCCTGTGTCCTCAGAGAATCATGTTCAGCTTGGAAATAGTAGTGGATATTTTTCCTATTTTGCAAGGTTGGTAAGAGGTTATTTGGTTTTGGTTTTAATTAGTTGATGGACAAATGGAGACATAAACAGTAGAAGACACATCTATTGTAGTGCATTGACTGTGGCACAGGTAGTGCTTGAATTAAATATTCTGCAATTTTTATTTTTACCTTGCTGTAGCATCTCTAGCATCTAAGGCCTGAAATAGGAAATGCCTTGGCATATGCATCAGTATGTGCATTTCTATACACTGTCAGTAAAATCTGTCTTGAGAGTAGCATACAGGCTACTCTCTTGTGGACACGAAAAGGAAATTTTTCAGCAGAGCTACTTTTCAGAAATCCTGTGGAAACTTTAATCTGCCATGAACTTCATTCATTCATTCATTCATTCATTCATTCATTCATTCATTCATTCATTCATTCATTCATTCACTATTTCATTTTAATTTTCCCTCCCTTTTGAGGCAAGAATCTTATACATCTAAATGAGACACTTGGAAAGCCACTTGGAAAGTTCACTTGGAAAGTTCACTAGGGTGAACCGGTGCTATGTAAAATACTATATGAATATTCAGAGATGGTGGATGCTCTGTAGTAGGACAGACCCTGGCTGCCCCCTCTGTAGAGGAGTCTATCACATAAAACATCTGGGAGGTGGATGGCAAATGGGGTTTTTAAAAATAATTTTTCTTTCTCTTCTTTGTCTTGAGACAAGTGAGTATGATTTACTAAATGGTTCTAGGACATACTGTGCCTCCTTGGGACTAAGGACCTGATTATAGTTAGGCTAGATGCTGGAGTTTATCCACAACTGTTCGTGCTCATAAATCAGAGCTTCACTAACATCTAACCCCTCAATTACCTTCTCTCCAACAGCAGATTTTTCATGTCAGTGCTGAGCTTTCCTTCCAGGCTCCCTCCCCCCTCTCTGCCCCATTTGTTAACCCTTATTAGAATGAATCTGCCCTAGTGGATCTGTTCTAGCCAATGTATATGCACTTCAAGCACTCTCAGATTTATTTTAATTACTCTCCTTTTGGTTATTATTGCCTCTGTCTTCAGACTATTTTATCTTCTTTCCCCACTTTGAAAGCATTTGAAAGAGGTTTTGCAATTTTGCAATATCAGATAGATTTCTGCTTATCAACTAATATAATTTCTAATATAATTTCAACTCCTTGGTAAATTGCAGTTTCTGTTTTTGCTTATCAAGGAAAGCAAGAAAACTTCAAATTTTGTACCACAGTAAAATAGCTCAACAGCTCACAGTATCCATCACTTCCACCTATTTACAAAAGTTAGGACTCTGTCATTTTGATAGGGAACAATAAAAAAGGACAGATAGTAAGCACATCTCAGTAGAAGTTTATAATCTAAATTAAAGTCTAAATGATATAGAAGTATTTTACCTAGTATTTTACTTATTGACTTTCCACAGCCACTGTATTCCTAAAACCCCCTAAACTAACAAATAAGCAAAAACCCAGCACACACACCCTTTCCCCTCCTTGTCCCCCTCCACTAAATGAGAAAATTTTAAAATTTTTGCTGTTGAATCAAAATCTAAAAATAGTTTTAGAAAATGTGGATGTTTGGTGTTTTGGTCTAATTTCAGTTAACATTGAATCAAATAAGACTGGATAGATAATTGGAGAGAATGTCAGACTGATAAAATATGGAGTAGATGCCATAAATAATCTTAACTGTTCTGCCGCCTATGTTCATGTGGTGTGACTTGTATATAAGTATTCCATTATAAACAGCCTGGCAGAGTTAATTGTGTAATCAGAATGATGTCTAAGCTATGATGCTACTTGTTGCATTTTTATGGTTAAGAAGAGATAAACTATGATTTGTTTTAATAGATTGTGATTAAAATGGGTAAATGTTTGCAGGGATGACCCTTACATGATTCATGGGAAAAATCCTAATGACATTTTCAGTTACTTGCAGAACTGGAACATACACAACTGTAATAATATCTGTGTTATAAATTATTTCCTTCAGAGCTTTGTGTTTGCTTGATGACTCTCTGATCTGTGACCTACTATTAGGATTTCTTACAGGAGCCTCAATTAAAAATACTAGTTAAGGAAAGAAAAAAACCTGTATAGCCTATTGAGCTGGGTATTTTATTGCTGTATCCATAATGTGCTGTAATTCAAAAGAAAATAGAGGATTTGGGAAACATAGAGCAAAGGCAGACGGCTTTGTTTCATGCTTATGTTTCTGCTGCTTTCATTGCATCAGGGATAGACAATCTTACATCTGGTTACTGGTTTTTATAGTAACTATTTTTTGCTCTCTTTTCTTCAGCGTTTGGTGTTGCTGTTTCTCAGCTATAGGATACCAAGCTAGGTAAAACAAATGCTTGAACCATGTACAAAAAATAGCAGCTAATCAATAAATGTTTTTCTGGAACAGTACTGGTGGCTGCTCTGTATTGCTCTCTATATAAGAGCATCCATTTCATGCTCTTTGACTCCTCTAAACAGAGAAGGGAGTTCATCTTGTTCTCAATGGTTTGCTTTTATAAAAATTATTTTTTTAATTCAGCCATAAGTTTCTGGTTAAATGCTTTTCCTAAATGGCACTGATACAAGGTCTATTTCCACTTTGCACAGATTTGTACTCTGATTAATATTTTTAATTCTGTTTCTAGCAAGTTATAGATAGTAGATGCTAGCAGCTACTCCAGTGGCCCTGTTCCTCTCCTGCTGAAAGACCAGCCTTTTTAGTGGGTCATACTGTTTCAGATTTTAGTACAGAAGTGTTTGCATTGTTCCTTTATTTCTTGAAAAGACTTTTTGTTGTCTTGGTCACTCCTGTTCTAATGAAGTTGGCTATAGCTAGTTGTCTTAAAAGATAATTTTCTTCCCCAAGAAATGCAAAGTTTAGAGAGATTTGTTGCTTTTACTTTGAATACTTAATTTGTTTATAGATGAAGTATCTCCAGAGGGCTAACAGCTGAACCACAAATTGCAAATGGAAGAGGAATGACTTTGGTTTTGCTCATATAAGTTGCAAGATTTGGACATCAGCAAATGTCACAGTGAATGGTATTTTCTCTGGCATTTATTTATTTGTAACTTTTTCTTTTCTTTTTTTTTTTTTTTTTTTTTTTTTTTTTTTTTGTGATTAACTTCAATTGTTGTGGTTTTGTTTTGGCTTTGTTTTGTGTGGTTCCTTCATACCAAAAAATTTGAATTTTTCCTTCAGTTTTTCTGCTATAGAAAATCATACAGTTCCTATTGAAACACTTCTGGAAGTCAGTATAATCCCAGTGGCATTCAGAACAACTGATGTGTGCTAAATGGGATTGCAGAGAGCCACTCTTCATAAAACTCTACATGCCAAAATCCATTTAATGCTTCCTTTTAAGAGCCCCAGCTGAGTCAGAGTTTTGTTAAGCTTGACAAACTAACATCTCGCTCCTCAGGCAAATGCAACCAAGGTGGATGGGTTCTAACAACATTGTAGGGAAGACAATTTTGATATGCTTAACAGTTGCAAGTTTAAATCCTTGTTTATCTAAACTCTCCCCTGCTGACTGCAGATTTGATGTGTTTCTGTCCATACCTTTGAATTCCACAGGAAAATCAAGATATATACACTTAAAAAGGACCATATTTGTATATCTCATTCCCATGTGGCTGGCAGGCAGGATTTATGGTGGAAAATCACAGGAAATGGATAGCAAGGCTCTAGAAAACAACAGAAGTATTGATTTGGAACAGCCTTTCCTAACTGCATCATTTCTACAGCAAACTCCAGGTTGGAGGGATCCAACCAAAAATGATGACTGAAGCAAGAAGGTAAGAGAACAGGTTATGAGCAAATTGGAACGGATAAAGAAACACATGAACAGCATCTGTCTGATTCAACTTAAAGATGGAAGTCAGGAGATCTTATCCAAATTATCATTAGACCGAGTTTCTGTATGTGATTTTGTATAAAGATCCTTTGTGTTAAGTTAACATTCAGAATGTGAGGATCCTTTTGATCACTGAATGAACTCTGTTTTTAAATGGAAGCTGAAGTTTTGCTCAGGTAACATTACAGGTTCCCATAGAAAGAGGATTAAATATGGTGTATGTGTCATCTTGCTGGCCAGATCTTAACATTTGAAAAATGCTTCTCCATATGCTCCTTCTTCTCAGAGGGATTTTTTTTTTTCTTTTTTTTAATACAGGATGAGCTTCATAACATTTATTTGGGGTAGGCCTCATCACAGATTTGTGCTATCGCATCCATGAGTAGCTGGAAATGTAGAAGTTATGGGTTCCTGCCAGTATTCACAAAACTGTGTTTGTACTTCATTTTTGCTGGCTTCTCATCCACTGAAACTAATTAAATAATTTTTATTGTTTCATTAATTTTGGAATTGCAGTATTAATCAAATATTATTTGTCTCAACTGCACTTGTCTATTCTGCTGTGCTCCCTCATTGTGAACACTTGGATGCACAAAGATATTACTTCTAACCAAAGAACAAAATATTTTTTGCTTCACATTTCTTCTTCTCTTCTGAGTTTGTTTGTTCAGTATAGAAGTCTACTCTTGTATTACTCATGGAAAATTTTATTGTTACTGCACTGTAATAATGATCATGCCCATGTTTTCTATTGATAGAAATTTCAAACTTTTGAGGAAAGTATATCCCACTCCCATCTAAAACTGGAGGACAGTCAATATCACTGTACAAAGCAGCTAGATTCCTGGTAAGGCTTAGTGCTTTGGACAGACCTCAGCAGGTTTCCCACCTCTGCAGAATGCACAGAGCATAAAAAATTTCCAGTGCTTCCTCTCTGGAAGCTTTTTTTGAAACAGAATTTAGTACCACATATGGAAATTCATTTAACAGTAAATTAAATGCTTTTATGTGAGGCTGGGTATATTTAGAACTTGGTTAAGGGGCTCCCAATGTAGTTTGAGTACTTTTGTCCCCTCGTCCTGTTCCTATTCTCACTAATATCTATAAATCTTAATTGAAATTACAGAGCTGAAGAAACTGTGCTAGTCTGTACCCAGCTGGGATGAGAAGTGACTCTCTGGTCCTGGGCCAGCAAAGTAATCAACTCTGTTAGCCACTTCTAATTGCACAAGATTGGTGCTTTAAAGTTTGAAATAAGATTATTATACTTCAAAGTTGAAGTTAAATACAAGTAAGGGACTGGGGGAGTTTGAGGGAGAGTGATGGAGTGGAAAAATCCACTGCTCATAACTATGACACTCCATGTGTGTCTCTGAATACTGAGCCATCAATAGGCAAAGTGCTTTTTAATTAAATGCTTATTTCTCCTGACTATGTAGTACTTAAGAACTTCTTTTCAGAGTTAACCCTTGGAAAAGGGTACATCTAAAATGAAGAACTATCTATTTAATGACAGGTTGCACAATGTTGATGTAGATGCTAGGGAACTGCAGAAAGTACTTGGTACCAAGTTAATCTATAATCTTCTGGTATAGAAAAGATGATATGTTTAATATCTTATTGACAAGTTTGGGGGCTGAGGTATCATGGTCAAGATGATATAAAGTGTAGGATTAGGACTTCGTGCAGAAATTGTTTTATTCCAACACAGAAGGAAAAATGTCTGACTGACCCCCACAGGCAATCTGACCTATTCACTAGATGTGATTCCAGCTGTGCCTTTGTAGCACTTTCTCTGATGCCTCCACATTCCTGTTACAGTGAGTATATCTGTCCACAGCAGCAGTGTGGGACATGATTTTGCTAATCTGGTTCTGAAACTCCCCTCTAACTCTTCATTGCATAACTCAGATGTCTTTGCATGTGTCCATGTGTGTGCTGGAGAGGGGGGGAAGTCCTGTGAAGAATTATTCTGCCCTGGTTTTTTTGCGTTTATCACAAATTTTGGGTCACAAATGCCTTTTGGTCCAATTCTCATCTGTCCTCTAGAGCTCAGCTTAATTTTTACAGTAAATACTGCCTCTGAGGTGTTTACAGCTGTTGCTCCATGAGTCTGAGTGAAATGAGAAGGTTTGTTTCTTGTGTTCCTGTCCATTTTGAACTCTTATTGGAGCACTCTGTGGGCTCCACTGACAGAAGGTGTCCTCTTCCTGCCCCTGGCTTTGTCACTCACTGGGTATGTCTAACCTCCCCTCCTCTGATGTGGTCTGAGGGCTTTAGAAAGCTATTGCCATCTTCCTGAGGGGAGAGGACTTTAGGGACAGACATGCTAGACTGATAGCGAGAGAGAGAGTGAGAGAGAGGAGGCTTTTACATATTGTGTGCTACCTGTCAGAGAAGAAAAACACCAAGATGTTATAACAAGGAAGAGTCTCCACAGATTTGACAGCTGAACTTCTGAATGAGCTGTAAAGTGCTTTTTAGCTCTTCTGTGCATCGGAATTGGAAATGGTAACTACTCATGAAGATGAGCACTCTCTCTGCCTTCTGCTGACTTCTGCAGAAGGTGTGGGGAAAATGCCCTTGTCAGGCTTTGCTTCAAGGAATTGGGGCACTTGGGTTTAATCAGCTCAGAGATTCTGCTTCAGAGGACAGCATTCTTTGTAAGCAAACATACAAAAAAAATCTAATTCTCTCTTCCATGGAGGATCACACAATTTTGGAACAGATTCCAGAACTTAAATGATCAGTCTCAAGACTCCTTGGCAAAGTCAATACATCTATATTGCTCTGGTGGGTGGTCCATAATTTCTGTGTACAGTATTGCACGGTGCTCCCCTGTGAAAGCCTTGGCATGGGCACAGAAAGGGGCCCAATGAAAAGACAGTACCAGTGTAGAGGTTATCCGACCATGAGGAAAAGGGAAGGTGCATACCGTATCCAATTGGTAAGACAGTGACGTTATTCCAGTTCCATTTAATCACAAAGGTACAAGCAGTGGTTATATCATATGAACAACTCTTGTTTGAGAATTGTTGATGCATTTTGCTCAGATAAATGTTTTTGGTTATTTGGGTTTGGGCTGTTTTGTTGTGATTGTTGCTTGTTGTTTGTTTTCTTGAAAGTAAAACACGTAGTGTTCTTTTACTTAAAATTAGTTATAATGACTAAATAATAATTGAAAGTAATGACTAAATTTCAAGAGATTATTCTTTTGTGTATTAATGCACAATTTTTTCTTCTGTATCACTGTACACATCTAAGACAGATGTAAGAAAATGTACAGATAGATCATACAGACGAGGACAAATTAAATGTTCTGCTTGTGTTACAGGATGTAAAGACATGCTAAATAGTGGAAGGAAATAATGACCAACCCAAACACCTATTTTTTTCTAAAACAATTATGCCTAATTATTTTTACATATACTCACTTGGGATGATAGTTTTATAAGGCAGTAGGATTAATTCTTCATTATTTCTTCTTACAGTACTTGTGTAAATGCATTAGTGGAGAACGGTATGAAAAAAGTAGGTTAAGAATGGTGGTAGGATTTCTAAAGTCATACATTATTTATAAAGTGCTGTTTCTTGAATTCTGATCTCGTGTCAGTCACAGGAGATGTATAGAAAATGAACTTGACCAGTATAGTCTGGCAATTGACTCTGCACTTGACCTAAATTCTTATTTGCCTAAAACATTTGTTTCTTGGGGACAGCAGAGCATTTCAGTTGGATTCCTCCTTCAAGTTTATGCTCTTATGGATCCAATTTCTCCTGTTCTGTAAGGTTTTTCTTGGGGGGAAGTTGAGTGGTTGCACTTTGTTTCTGTGTTCAGGAATCTTATCTACTTATTCAAAGCAGCCATTACCTTTCATCCTTGGTCTTTTCTGTAGACTTTCTGGTTTCATTTTATAACTTTTCCTCTGACCCTGCTTTCTGATGCCTAAGGAAAAAATACAGTATTGCATCCGCTCTGTGCCCTCTCTGTCCCTGTAGTCAGGATCTTTTCCTTAGTTGTTCTTAAAATACATTCCATGCTTCATCTGGGCTTGACAGGATTTACTTTTTTATTGGTTAACTGATTTCCAGACATCCAGACCAAGAATTTGCCGTGTTGTAGTTTTCTCTAATGCTGTAAGGAGGTGATCTTCCACTCACCAATCCTGCAATAGTGAGTACAGCTATTATAAAAATGCTCAGATTATTCTGTTCAATTACAAGGAAAACTGAGGACTTCTTTAACTGTAATTCCCTTTTTCCCAGCCCTTGCTTCTTTTTGTCATTCAGAAAGAACTCCAGAGTTCAGTTTCAGTCAGGAGCTTTGTAATAATGCAAAACCATAATTCCTTATATGATCCAACAACTTGTTCCTTTCAGTAGTAATATGAATGGAAAATTAGGGGGTTAATACAGAGGGTTATGACCATCCTAATAGTGTAAGATTGCTATTATTTTAAACTCCTTTTATTGTTTAGGCTTCTGGTCTCTGCCTTGTTTACCATCACAGCAGTCTTCTCTTTTAATGTGACTTTACCCACCTCCAAATAGAGCAAAACCAGTGCTTTGCTTTAACTCTTAAAATATGGGAGTTTTGAATATGGAGTATGCGTAGAATTTCAATAGGGTTCAATCTTCATTAAATCTGTCCTAGGTGAAATCTAGTGTGGTATACTTTCATGATTTTGCATCCTAAATCAAAGGTTACTTATGCTGAAATCTGAAACTTTAAATCTTCTGTCAAGTTTGACAGTAAATATATATAGATTTAACTAGTAGTTCGGAAAATATTTGTGCTGCTAGAACAAGAACTTTTGAGGGTGAAAATGGCAGTAGAATTACCCAGATTCAATAAGGTTAAGGAAGCTGGAGGAACTTTTTTACTCATTTCTTGTAAGCAATTTTGTAAAAAGAGCATTTTCCTCTGCTACTGCAATCCTGGATAGATTTGTTATAAAAGTTAAAACATTTATCAAGACTGCCACAGATCCTATGACCCATAGAAGAAGGATTATCAGACCTTAATTGCAGTAGCTGTGTAATTGCAGAACTTCCCTTCCCTTGTTCACCTACTCTCTGACCTTTATGTCAGCTTCTAATTTCCTTCTGTAATTGACTCTTCTTTCTAGAGCAGGAAACTGTGGCAGCAAATGCAGCTTAGTGCAGAGGAAGATCCAAACAGTGCTGTCGAATACCTATCAAATTTACTTTATAATCAAGTTTTTTTGGGAAGAAAAAAGTGGGAAGTTTGAACAAATTTCAGGTAAAAAAGAAATTAGTTTACCTAAATCTTGTTGTTTGTGAGCATTTTGTTTTTAATACATAAATTTAAGTAAGGACTTAAAATACTACCTTCAAGCATGTGCCAAAGACAGCTGTTTGATCAAACAACTGCTCATTTCAGCAACACTAAAGAAGCCACCCTAAGTTTACTTTGCATCAAGGGACAGCTAATCAATTGAGACAGGAAAGGAGAGGAATATATCCTGAAAGGTCTTAGTATTTTCATCCAAAGTGAGGTTTCTATATCATGCATGTTTCTATATCCTTTCTATGTCACAATAAATCTCAGTTTTATTTCCTTGAAGAGACTTTCTTTTCATCACTGCCTGTCCCAGCTTTCCCTGCATTTATTGACTGTTTACTGATTTGTGAATTTACTCATTAAAGTTCTTATCTTACTGGTTAATCAACAACATTGACAGTCAGTACCAGAAACACACAAAAAAAGCTCAGCTTAAGCTCCAGGGTACTCCAGTAGGAAGTAATATTTAAATGAACCAAAGTATCTGCTAGTAATATTGTTATTTAAAAGTATTGGATTCTGAGGAACTATGTACTTCTTTTACACACCAAGTGGTAAACAAACTTAAAAAACACAAACTGTTCATCTTGTCAAACTATAACTTAACAGATCCATCTACAGCTTTACAGTACACAGAAGGATGTACAATAACATGAAAAGAACAGTTGTAATTTTTCATGACCCCTTTATTCCTGGGTTAGGGAAACAAACTCTAATATAGGATATTTGCTGTAGACATTGTACTGCCTTTCTACTGCTGCAGACATTGTACTGCCATGTTTTTTTTTTTTCTGCTGGCTGTGTCTTTTGTTGCTTGTTATTAAAATGTTTAGGACATTGGGGAGTAGAGGGCCAACCCCACACTTTTACCTTTAAGAACACAATAACTTCTGTTATGCATAGCTATCAGTAGGGACTGAGTAGTCTGCACAACTAAAAGGAATAAACCAAACCAAACTCAAATCTTAAAACAACCTCCACATTCCCCCAGTGAAAGGTCTTCTAAAACTTGGTCCTGCCAGCCAGAGAGAACCATGGTGCTGTGAAGGGGAATGGCACAGAGAATGCCTGCAAATACTGTGTAGTGCTATGGCACCACTAAAGGCAGAACTTCATAATTTGCCTTAATATTCTCTACTTTATTTTTAAAAATTATCTTACAACTAAAGGGTCAGCCCTTTGAAATGAGGAAAGAAGCAATTGTTTTTTAAAATTTAGATAACATACATCCCCTTCTAAAGTTTTACTAATTTGGTTCCTTCTAGGGATTGCCAGAACAAGCACCAGCCTCCGCTATCTGGTCTTCAGTATCTTTTGTGTCACATGCTATCGTAACCACCTTTGGCCTCAATAGGGATAAGCATCCATCTAGAAAAGTGTTGTGACAGGTAGAAGAATTATAAAAGAAATTCATTATTTTTTCAATCTATTAATAGCTAGCCTGTCATCTCTTCTAAGTGTAGTTAAGCAATTTGCAAGTTCCCATGCAAAAACAATCTTGATGTGAAAGGTTCGTTAACACAACCACCTATTCTTGGGTTGAAAAATAAGTGCATCTGTGTAAACAATCATATCTGTTCCAGGAGAACCCATAAAGGAAAAATGTAAACAACCTGAATCTCAGCACGTTCACACAAATCACCCTCTGACCAAAAAATGAAATAGTAAGGAAACTACCAGCCAATCGGTGTTGCACACGAGGTCGGTGAAAACTGCATAAAATAAGTGATGTGAATAAAGAATTGGCTTTTCCCGCATGAAGAAAATGGAGTTTCTGCTAACTTATTACAATATCTGATGACCCGGGGCGACGGCTGAGCCTGCCGCGAAAAAGGACGCGGGCCAAGCCGAGACGGGACTTGAGAAAGCGAACACACAAAGTCGCGAACAGCCTGCAGCGAGAGGAAATTCAAGCAGCGAATACACAAAGTAGCGAAAGGCTCCGGCTACAGCCGGCCGCGGGACGGCACAAAATAAGCGCAGACAAGAAGCGGCCGGCGGAGCGGGACCCGAGCGGGGAGCGCCCGGGGCCGCGGAACGCACAGAAACAAACACAGAAACACAGAAACAAACAACAGCTCCCGGGACTGCGCCGCCCGGGAGGGAGTGAGCGTGGACCGAAAAATGCAACGTGGCCACTGAGACGGGGGTAGACAGCGGAAATCTCGCATGCTCCGCGGAAGATGCGCACCGCGCCGGGGATGATACACACCGCGGATGATACACACCGCGGATGATACACACCGCGGATGATACACACCGCAGCGTGAGGCAGCGCGGCCGCGGGCAGCGGCCCGACTGAGAGTTTGAAAACTCCGCTGTGGAAGATTCGCGGCGCGGAGCGAAACACGCAGGAAGGTACGCACGCAGGCCACGGGGTAAGGTCCAGGCTGAGCTTGAAAAAGGGGTAAAATCTTAGAACACGAATGTCAGCTGACGAAAAAGCGATCATACGCGTGTGGGCACTTATATTGCGCCATCGGGATAAAACAGGATAAAAGGAAATTGCAAACTAATTGCTACGGCGTAGAAAACAACGTGAGAGTAGATGTACAAAATGCTTTTCTATTGAAAGGTGGGACGAGTTAGGGCAGTTGGGCAGGGGCCATAGAGGAAGAAGATATGGTAGCCACAAAATCATGACCTACATGGTATTTTATTAGAAATTTATTAAAAAATTACAATCTGCTTTAGAGACCGCAGCTGCTGTGGCAACGGCCGGAGACCTCTCGGTCAGTACCTCCTGTGTCTGCACGTCCGTTTCTCTTCCATCTACCCAAGAACGATGGAAGAGTTACCTTTCAATCCCGTTTTTCATGTTGAAAAGACTATTTAAAAATGTTATATCCACTTTGAAACTGCTTTCAATCTAAGCCACGTGAAGACGCCGGCCGCACAAAAAGCCGGGAGACGGCACCTGTTTGCATTGCCCCTCCGTAAAATGGTTCCGGCGGGACACAGTGTCCCCGGGCGGCGCGGGGTGGCGGATCGCGCTCCCCGGGAAGCCGCCGTGGCCGCGGTGGCGGGCGGTGGCCGCGGCAGCTCCGCGCGGGTGAGTTTTATCCTCCAGAGAACCCCCGAGCCCCGGGCGCCGGACGGTTCGCAGCTCCATACGGAACGCGCGAGCTCTGCAGAGGGCAGGAGCCGGAGCACATTTCCTGCGGGCAGCTCCGCCCCAGAGCTGATGTTCCAATGCCGTTCCCTCGTTCCCTCCCGGCGGCTCTGCGCGGGTTTTTCAACAGCCCCCGCGGAGCTGGGACCCACGAGCCATTTGTGGTCTTTTAACCTTTTCTTTAACTGTTTTCGGTGTTGCTTTTTCCAGTCCGCTTTTCTCCCGCGGGTGTTTGGCGGGGAGACGGGGATGCAGCAGCCCTGGGAGGGCTGTGGCGGGCCGAGCAACCTATTCTTGGGTTGAAAAATAGGTGCATCTGTGTGAACAGTAAGATCTGTTCCATGACAGCCCATAAAGGAAAAATGGAAACAACCTGACTCTTAACATGTACACACAAATCACCTTCCGACCAAAAGAAATGAAGTAGTAAGAAAACTACCAGCCAATAGGTGTTGCACATGAGGTCGCTGAAAACTGCATACAGTTTGTATAAGTTATGTGAATAAAGAATTGGTTTTTCCTGCATGAAGAAAATGGAACCTCGGCTAACTTATTGCAATAGAAAAGAGCCTCCTTACCTTAAGGTGTTTGTCTTGATTTTTTTTCCTTTCATAGGACTATTTGAGATCTCAGTTCGTACCATCCTTTTTGAAATCAACTGTAGCTTAAAGAACATCTGTCTTTGGAAATCAGGTATTCAGCATCAATTTCATTCTCATCAGCTAGATCACTTCAAGACATTCCTTGGATATTAAGATAAGTACAAGTTTACAGAATTTTCTAAAATTTCCCAAGTCAGTGAACATTTCACACTTCCATGACTGGCAAGATAGAGTCCCTGTCTCTGAGACAACACTTTTAGGAAAGACCATAGCCAAATAGGACTGAAAGAACAGAATTACCATCCACAGGACTTATCAATACCCTAATAAGCAAAATAAAAACTGAACAGCTGCTGAACCAAAGCTGTCATACACCTATGCATGTATGAAACTGGCAGCATGATTGTTGCTTTCTTTGGGTTAAAACATTCTAATACACAAGAAGCACTGGGCACTAATCAGACTGTAGTAAAAATTTGCTAGAAACCAACAACAACATGTAGCATTTTTGATTTTATTGAGGATCCAGAGATCTCTTACAGTTAAATGTTATAGTGCTGAACTAAATTAAGCTCTTAAATTCCTTGAAAAGGCCAAAAGGTTTCTTCCATGTTTTGCGGCGTGCCTGGTTGGCTTCAGGAAAAGGAGGCTCACATCCTAAATATTTCATTATAAGCATGTTCACTTTTCATTTTTTCAGAAAACATTGGATATGGAGAAGATAGGAGATGTTCCAGTATGGAAAATCTGATACTTCTTTTATACATTATGGATTTGCCTCCTGGTGGTAGCTCAGAACAAAATCTTTACAGGGCCGGTGGCTCTTTGAAACCATATAATTATTTTCATTCCACTTTCTTTTTGATACTCCTTGCTGTCTTCTTTCCCAACTACAACTAAAACAGAATATTGAAGGTACCTCTGGAATTCTAAATGAAAAGAATAATGACCATTCCTTTTCAATGACAATGACAGAACTCTTTAGTCCTGTCTTTAAAGTTTCAGATTTACCAACTTAGAATCCACAGTGATGAAAAGTGGCTCAGGCCAAGTGTCAGAATGATTCAAAGCAGTTGACATGCAAAGAGGTGGTCCCTCCTGTGAATATATTTCATTCACAGGAAATAACTGCAGGTTTATATAGAAGCAGTAACTAGATTAGCTTTGGTGGCTCAAGAGCTCAAAACCCAGTTATCCCAGCCTTGTGCTGTGCTCCACATCAGCGAGTTCTCAAACAAGTATCTTGGAAAGAGCAAGTGTACTGTTTTGCAAAGATGAGTGGGTTTAGTAATTACAGTATAATCAGAAAATAATACTTGGCATTATTTAGGTTGACTTGGAAAGCTACTTATGCTTCCTAAGTGCTGTTGTTTGTGTACGCCTATGTAGGCCACACATAAATATCATAGTTCCAAGACAAATGGATAAGATCAAGGTTTTGTGCCTATATGTCTGTAAAGCAGTGACAGAAAACCAGGAGAGGACAAAAAAACTTAGATAAGATAAACAGATAAAGTAGCAAGAAATAACAGAAACTTAAATAATATAAATGTATTCTAAAAGTAAAAACCATCAGGAAACACCAAAGGCTGCTTCAGTGAGTTGGAAATGTGCATTCACATATAAAGTTGTGAGTCAAGGTACAGCTGAAAGAACAGATTTAGTAAAAGCTCAGGTGGAAGGGGAAAGGGAGAAGTAATTCATGACTAACACAGAAATAGGATGCATATTTTGTCCGATATAATAACGCCTCTTTGGACTGAGTGAAAGGTAGGAATGGTAATTAGACATGGCTTGAGACATGCTGGGTAAGCTGAGCAATGGGAAGTAGCAGAGGAGATTAGTTTTCTCCAGGGAACACACGATGTGCTCTGGTCTGGCTAGGCAGGCTTGTTTCTGCATCTCTGTTGTTTATAGTGCAGCTGCTCCCAGCTGTCAAAGAAAACTCTGTATGATAATCTCTAGGCATATCACTATTCTTACTTTGCACATATTGAGGAAAGTATGAACTGACAACCTGCTCCCTGCTTAAGCAGATGAGAAAAGATTTCATATTCAGTCTAAAAGATGTTTTTTTGCTACTGCAGATAATGTCCAGTCCAGGATTAGTAGTACGTGGATACAGACTTCAAATGGCATTTTCTCTGACTATAAAGTCTCATCATTTTATCTGGAGATAAGCAATGATCCAGGAGAGGCAAAAATGTTTACCTTTTTTGTAGTTACATCATGTTGCTTAAAATATAGGCTAATTTTTGAATTTATCCCTTTTGTAGGAAAGAAAAATCATTGATGTCTGAGGATGGAGAGCAAATTGACATCGGTGGAAGCTACAATGTTTTGGTTTTTTTTTAACTGTTGCATTGCGTGCTACCATTTCATACTGTAGCTAAAAAGGTGAAGGAAAAAGACAAAGATGCTAGTTTCAGAGTGATGTGAGGGGTTTTTTTTGTTTTGTTTGTTTGGTGTTTTGTTTTGTGTTTTGTTTTGGTGGTTTTTTTTTTTTTTTTGTTGTTGTTGTTTTTTGCTGAGTGTTCAATTCCCTTAGTCAGAGATCATTTGTAAGAATTATTTTTTCCTTAAATCATAGGTATAATTGACAGGGACTGACTATTATAATGGCAGATTGTGCTCATTGAGTTCCTGTTCTACACAATCTAGACAGCCCCTGCAGGGAACACAAAGACCCTTGGTAGCCAAAACAGCTGAAGAGGTCCTTAGCCAAGGGAGAACAGATAGAGAACTTTCATTTCCATGACTATAACTTCTTTTCTTCTACTGACTGCTCAGTTTCAGCAGATTTCCTTAAACCCTCAACCTTTTGTTCTTCTCTTCATTATTTCCTCAAGAACTTTTAAGTAGAACTCCCTTGGGATTGTAATGTCTGAACCCTTCTTAAAGTAAGAGCTTTTGTTTAAATAAACTTTCCCCTTTTCATTAAAATCACTTTGCTCTTGTAAATTAAAACTAACCTTTGGAATATTATAGTGATTATAACCTGATCCTCTGCTCTGCACACTGAACTGGGGCACCTGATCTTGTTCAGAGTGCTATAAAGAATGTTATCCTTTAACTACAATTTAAACATGATCATAAGTCTTCTTGGAATGAGGTGAACTAAACAGGCTTATTTGCAAGCACAACTTACTAAACATTTTGAAGTCATTAGCATGAAATATCTGAGATATCATGCTCCAAAGAACTGGAATTAAATGTGAAACTGGTTGTAAAATCAGTGAGATGGCCCTGAAGGAAAATTTATTCTCTTAATAAATGTTTTTGCCATAAAAATACTTTAGTTTCCTATGCTAAGAGATCAACTGTTTTCTAGCTAATATTGTTTCCATGCAAAACCAAATTGCATAATCTTTGTAAAATGAGAATACTTTTAGTCAGGAAAAAAATTTATGTTATATATAGCCAAATTTATTATCCATTTATACTCGACAGTCCTCTTTCTAAATATGAGAAACTCACGCTTTAATAGAAAACCTTGCTCCTGACTTTCATGAAGACACATATCCCAAGTCTTAGAATGCATGGAGAAGAGGGAAAAAAAGAGCCAAAAATGCAGCAGAAATACTTATGACCAAGCCTTTACTTACACTGAACTAAATAACAGTATGACCTTTTATAGTTTAGCTGTATGTTCAGACTCACCCTGTATATAATCAGGCTCTTCTTACCCCTAGCTGAGCTCTAGGGATTTTAAGCAGTAGAATAAAACACTGAAAGTGAAAGCTTGGTTTTGTACACTAAACAGTTTTGGAGCACAGAGAAAGACACTTGTCTAAGGGGTAAGGCTGGGAGAGCAGGGTATTTCTTAGTAGACAACATCTAAATATCACAGATCATCAGCTGGTAGTGCAAGTCCAGTCAGTGCAGCTGCTGCCAATTTAGCTAAGTCAAGGATGCTGCCTACAGTCCTGTATTCTTCTCTCCTAGCTGCCCTTCCCAAGGGTCTGAAGCGAGTGATAGCTTTGGTGCAAGTGCAGAACAGGGAGGTGCAAATCCTGGATCCCACCAACAAACTGAACAGCCTTCAGCAAGTGGCCTTGGGAGGTCTCCAAAATAGTCTCGCTGTGCTTGTCCCTCTAATTAAATGCAAATGATATAAATAAAAAGCACTATGTTGTTTCCAGGATAGAAACACTAGGAAAAACATGTCAAAATGAGCTGGGCCGTGTCTGCAAGTGTCAGTTTTAGGCTTCTACATTTTATGCTGAGGGAAAGACTTCTGTGTTCAGCCCTGTATTTTTTTGAGAGGAGTTTGTAAGTAAGAGGCTAGCAGAAGACAAACTAGGCATGGACATAGGGTCAGAAGGCAAAAGGAAAAGCTGCTTAAGGCGAGGTAGCTATTTTAAACTCTGTTAAAAAAGTTAAATGAGAGCAAAAAAACCACCAAAGCAAACAAAAATTTCTACCCCCTAAACAAACAAAATGTAAATGCCAGCCTAAACCCCACCAAACAAGCAAAAAGAAAAGCAACAAACCACACAGCAAGAACTCCACAACCCAAAACATACAAAAAACCCCCTTAACGTGGAAAAAAATGCAAAACATGTAAAAACCTAGCCAAACCACAGAAAACAACCAAACAACAGAGACCAAATGAACATAACCCCAAATCCCCACCTTACTACTCATCTACCATCCAGTAACTATATTATTCTGTTATAAGAGTGGGGTGCTAAATCCTGCTGTAATGGAGCCAAACCTGCAGCTGTTCTACATTTACAATGGAGGCCAAACATTACACAGGTACCAGACTGGTCTGCAGCTGTAAAAACTACTGAAGAGTATATTGCCTAATTGACTTACTCTACAGCAACCTAAGGCAGTCAAGTACCTTCCCCCTGCTACTCTCCCCTAAGTTATTAGAGTTAAGACATACACCTCAAACTTACTGACTGGGTTAAGAATCATGATTTCTGAATGATAGGAACTGATCCTGTTGTAACACCTGTTACCCTGTGGCTGGACCAAACATCTTACTGCAATTCTAACAATTCAAAACACATCTCATGGCTAATACCATGTGGCCTATTTAAAATGCCTCTATAGTAATTTGGCATTCAAAATGCTCTCTACCTCCTATTTTTTAGTAGCTGCATTTTCAAAGATAGCTTTGTGCAACTAAATAATTCATCTTTTTTTAGTATAAGATAGTGCTTTTAAAAATACAGATACAGGGGAAGTGGTGGTGTACTTTACACTCTAAAAATGTGTTTGCAAGACATTCAAATTCTTCACTTGGATTTACCAGAAAGTGCAAATATAGACCCATTTATCACACTCTCAAATTCTACATGTTTCTTTAAATGCTGATTTTTATTGCAAAGGCTTTAATTCCCCAAATGGAAGCACTAAGCACCAGCCCATTTTGTTTCTGGCAAAACTGGAGGAAAGCTTATTTCAAATTTCTAATTAAAATTCTTTCTTGCTGCGTAAGGAGCCCTGATGGGATTCCTCAGGGTAGTTGGATGGGTTTCTGATTGAATTACAACCAGCCCAATTGCGTGAATATTTCATTTAAATGTTGTGAACTGAAAACAGCAATTAACGACAACCTGAATAATAAAAAGCACTACTTTACCTTCAATCCTCTCCTCTCCCACAGCGGACTCAATTTAAATGCTTAGTCACCAGGAAAAAAAAAACAAACCAAACAACCCAAACCAAAACAAACACAACCCTCAAACAAATCCAGAAACAAAAAAGCCAAGCAAGGGTCACTTTATGGGAAGAGGAGACATCTGCAGTCCTCATCCCAGAAGTCAGAAACACTTTGCCTGGAGTTGATGACTGTGTATGTAACACTCTTGCAGAACTGCCCTCACTGTGTTTCTGACCTGCCATTTATTCAGTATTCTACACTGTGGTGTCCCTCCAATCTCACTGAATCTTCACACTATTGTCTCACCTTTAGCATCAGCAGCAGCAATTTTTTTTTACTAGAGATCCACAGTGCTCATAGATAAACTGGGGAACATTTGCTAATCTGGTTAAAAATTCTGAAGCTATCAGATTGGACAAAGCCTCCCAGCCCTACACATGACCTTCTGAGTGAATTACCCACATTGCAAATTAACTTTTAGGCCAGGGCAATTAGGAGTGATCCAGCTGTGCCTAATTGCCTGGCTGGATTATAAATATCGCCCAAAGAATACAGTAATATGAGCTGATACTTAGGAAGAAAATAAGAGATTTTGGGGAGAATGGTAGTAAAACTAAATGCTGGGATGACATGCAATTTCTTCTGTTATAGTCTAGAACGCCACTCTTGTATGCACCCTGCCTTCAGAGAATATGCTCAAATCTAAAAATTAAAAAGCCCATGAGTCTAAATCTGGCCCAAGAGTCACTGTCTCAAAAATATTTTTGGGAGGTGATGACTGATTGGACCTTGGCAACCGGAAGAAAATAAGCTGATTAATTATAATCTTTACTGGTATTTATTACTGATCTACAGTGTTTAAATTGCTGACTTGATTATCATAATTGCAACAGCATAGTGACTAAATCAGGAGAAGTTATTGCTAGGACTAATGTGTTCTATAATAGAGTTTTCTATGAGTGTATGAATATCCATAGTCCATAATAAAACCCCTCCTTCCCACATTAGGAACTGCTCAAGTTAAGGTAGCACAGATATAGTGAGGAAAAAAAAACCCAAACAAAACCCAGAGTCATTGAAAAAGATAGGAAAGAAACCCACAGCTTAATTAGTCTTCTGAAGCAGCCATGAAGATTTCATATGAGAAATGGAGTCAGCACAAAGCATCGCATGAGGATCAATGTGACAAGCCTTAGATGCAATGATATAGCTTTATTCTGGCACCTGCAAACTGTTCTAACTCTCTCTATCCCTTGTGAGCACAGAAGAATGTCTTTCACTTTGTCTTATTAGTGTGGTATTATCTCATGGGCTGATTCTTCCACAGAAAAATGAGCCATTCTACTTCGTTTCAGTATTCCTCAAACAGATTTGCAGTTGGAAATACATCAAAATTGCATTTACTTGCTTAATGATGCTATTTTTCTGGATTTTGGGACTTCTTGGTAGCAAAAAATCTCTAGATGATTGCAAATTTTAATAATATAATTTAATGTCTATATTTATATAGGTATAATCATATAATTTGTCAAACACAATTTGAATCATGTTTTGTATATTATTTGCAGTTTATTGATCTTTTTCTACAGACTAATCTTCATACTTTAAGGGATTTCTCCCCCTTGTGCAGTTCTTCCTTTGTTTTTGAGCTACTATCCCCACACTAGGAGCAGTTCTCTCAAGGGCACTCTGCCTGAATGTCATATTCTAGTCTTTGTTCCAAACAAATCTGAATCTGAAAGCAAAACTCAGCTGAAAGCAATATGGCTTGGATTTCAGGCAGGGTCCTCACAATAAACCATAAGGTTTTATGTTTTTGGTACAAGTGTGTGAGTCAACTTGGGTACTGCTAGACTAAGCCATGATGGAAACTAGCCGGAAACTAGCTCAGACCACAAGTTAGGTTCATGCAGTGAGCTAAACTGCATTTCAAATGACCCTTCAGTTTTAACACTGAGCTCAAACTTCCACCAACATCAAAAACATTCAGACTAGATCTGGATACTAGGCCTATAAACAACTTCAGAACAGTCCTGAGGAAATGTTTAACACTGGATCTGTTTTTATTTCATGCCATTTGCATTTCAAAAATGTACCAGGAAATCAGTTTGGTTCAAGGCACACTTTGACTTCTAGGGAAAAAGAGAGGAAATATAGATGGGCAGGCAGGACAACAAATTTTAAGTTTAATTCTGGAGCCAAAAATAGCAAACTGTTTTTTTTCTCTGTTCTGAAATGTAAGACAATAAGGAAAAATACCTCCTTTAAAGTGTGTGGGCCCTAAGTTGATGTTAAAATTGGTATTTGAGCTGTAAGTGATAATTGGTGGCTCAGCCGGTTTAAGTGAAGACTTGATACTAGGTTGTTGCCTTTGCATGCACTGATATCAAAGTCCCAATCTGACTGTGCATTCAGATTTTGTGACTGGTAAGTTGACTGATTTTTTTTTTTTCTTTTTTTGTGTGTGTTGTTTTAAATTTTTAAGAAGGGTTTTTTTATGGTACTAAAAGAATCATTACCTTAAGTGTGATTTTGTGTTAGCATCATTGCCCTAGAAAGGTGGGGTCTGGAGCCAAATCTGAATGTAATCTACATGTGCCATCACTGCCAAACTGAATTTTTCTACCTGTAGTAGATGGGCTCATATAAAGAGAAAATTATTTTTTCCAGGATGGTGAAGAGCCTTGAAAATGCACTCACACATTATGAGAAACTCTTTGAAGTGCACCACAGGCTTTAGTTTTGCTGTGGAACTATTCTACTAAGTCCGAATTCCCACATTATGTTTTTGTTCCCTGTGGTATTAGACTTTATGACCTTAAAATTGTGCTGAAGAATAATGTAAGCCTAAAGCCTTTTTTTTAAAGAGGGCTGGTTTAAAGATTTGCCAGTTTTGTTTTTCCTATAGAAAACATTTTCATCCATCTTTACATTTAAGCTATTTCAAAGAAATTTCATTTTGAAAACACAGTTGAAACATTTAAAGCATTTGTTTGACATTTTTGAGAATAGAGCATTTTGATTTTGGTCCAAAACATCATTTCTAAATTGAACTTATTTTAAAAGTTTCATGAAATTCATAGGAGGTCAAATTAGGGTGACAGGTTTTGATTTTAATGAAAGCCAAAGTAATTTAATTTTCCCTAGACCTCAGGGCTTTTATACATGAATTTCATTTTACAGCAAACCTAAAAGGTCTTCTTTGTTTGAAAATATAAGAAAATACATTATTTAGAGATCACAAAACTTTTACTAAACAAAAAGACTGTAAGTTAATTCCCATTTCTTTCATAACAAAAGATACTGCATTTATATCATTAGATTGCTGTTTCAGAAACCTGCTGTCACAAATATAAATTATTATAAACATTGTAATTGTAACAATTCATCAGAAGTACCCCATTATTAAGTATGTACAGGTATATCTTTTTTAAATTGGCACTTCTCGCATCCTTCCAGGTGTTGAATAATCTAATTATTTTCTAGTTGAATTTAGAATTCTTGGAATTGCAGAATATAAAGACCCATGATTACTCTTGAATGTCTCTCCAATTTTACATGGCTGCAGTCCTTTGTCTATTCTGATTAACTATATTCCTGCTAGCTAGGAAAATTTGTTTGTCTGCAGAGAAGCTGCAGGTTAAAAGTATAAAAAAGGCAAGATGGGCAACCCCCTCTGTCTTACATGCAGCAGGAACATATCTTATTAGACTTCAGATTTTAGCATTTCTGTTTGTTGAAATGAGTCAGAGCCAGCTGGACAGCTGTAATTCCAGAGCCCAGCTGGAAGTTCTAGTGAAAATACTTAATCTCTCTTTTCACTGTATAAACAGAAACCTAGGCAAGCTAAATGTAAAAAATCACATAATGATTATCATAACTTACAAAAAATAGTTTACACCATGCTTTTGTTCAATTTTTATAAATAAGGGGATAAGAGAGGAGTTAATTTAAGGGGGAAAAATGGTAACCACGCATTATTTATTTCTCTGCTTCCCCAGCATATAAAACTAGCTCAGTTAGAAGGAAAAATTATGTGAAATGCTGAACTATCAAGGCTGTAATGTGAACATTTCCAAAGTCTGTTATGTACTATCAGCTAGGTTCACACAGGGACCCAACTATTTAACTATCAGTTTAAAGACATAAATCCACAGCTGAAATTTTCAACACTGCTGTCCAGCTGTCACTCTGGAGATAACTAAGTTGTGTGCTACTTTGTGTTTTCCACTAGACAGGCACAATGAGTCCTGGTGGTAATTAAGCTGCTTGGTGTATAGTTCCTGGGCATCCTCCACCTGACATATTTCTATTCCTGGCTTGAAAATAATTACCCAATTAGATATTTGTGGTTCAACTACTCCACCTGTCTTTGACTCCCCAGAAAACATGTACTGCATGAGTTGTTTTCCTTTTATCTACTATCTCCATCACTGAAGTATTCACCTGCACGACTTGGTAAATAGAACTGTCAAAAAAAGGTATCAATCAGTAGCCTTCAGATTTTTTCCCACTGTAGTCAGTAGCTATGAATGTCAGTGTGTTTCACTTTGGTCCCATTCTCAGGACCATTTCTATTCATACCCTCTTCATACTTAGCCCTCCTCAAGGTGCACAGCCCAATGTGCAAGATCATTTCTGCCCCTGAACCCCTGCACTGGGGTGTCAGTGAGAACTGTGTTTTGCAGCTGTGCCATTTTTCTCCTCCCCTGTCCCATGGCCTTTTACCAGCACTGCTGATTTGCATATTTTATACACAGAAAAATTTTTGACAGGATGTAGACTTGGGATGAGAAAAGGAAAGTCTCCTGCATCTCAATCACATGAAGACAGTTCAAACCGCACTGTCTTCAGTCTGCCAGCTGCAAAACACTTCTGAACAGCCTAACGCTCTACCAACAAACCCCAAAATTGTGTCAGGACCAATTTCACTGAAAGGGTGGTCAGGCATTAGAACAGGCTGCCCAGGGAAGTGAAGGAATGCCATCCCTGGAAGTGTTCAAAAGGCATGTTGATGTGGTGCTTAGGACATGGTTTAGTGGTGAATGCAATGGTGCTACGGTTAATGGTTGGACTCGATGATCTTTGACATTTTTTTCAACCTTAATAATTCTATGAGTCTGTGATTCCTAGCCACTTGCAATAGGCAGCGCATCAGGTGACAATATCCAGACAACTCAAGGGAAATAGACCCAACCGTTACCTGCTAGGATGTAAATCACTAAGTAAGCTTAAGATTTCTGTTTTTCTTTATTCTTATTAAATATGCACATCACTGTATTCTATTTAAAGTGTCTATCAGGCACTAATGTAGCTCTAATGCATTTGACACAATTTATTTTATAAATGAAATTTGGAATTTCCCCAGGTAAGGATTTCCTTCTAATTAGTTTTGGAACCATTTGTACAGGTTAAAGTGTACTTACATGGATTTCATTTTTTAAAAAAGGAAAGCTATTCAATTTTAACTTGAATAACAGTATGTAATTTTATAGATTCTTGCTTAGAAGTCGAAGAGGTGAAAGGAAGATAAAACCTGTTTATATGCTAGCATGTCTTTCCCAAAGCCACAGGTTTGATAATGGTTTTAGACAAGAGTAGTGAATTCATATCCCAAGGGCATGCAAACTGTTTTTCAGTGTTTTCTTGACTTTTAGAGGAGGCAGAATAGAATGGATCACAATGCACAACACTTTGATTTATCTTGAGGTTTAGATTATATGGATTCCGTATGAGAAGTTATCATGTACCTTACATACTGCAAATCAACTGCTGTGTGAAGAGTATTTCAGAGGAAATAGCTCACAACCTGGAGTCTATTCAACAAAGTCCAATCATCTCCCCTCCTGCCCCAGTCCTAATGAAAAAGACCCAAACCTACTGAAAACACACTGACAAGGAGCGACCTGCCCCTCTGACTTCGAATAAATTGCTTTCTTAGTATGCTGTGCTGTGGTTTTCACTTCAAAAAAAGATTGGAGTATTCCCAAATAGCTTTTCAATTATAAAAGAATTCTTGGTCTAGGAGCTGGGAGACTTGGAGGTTGGAGGTTAAGAAAACACATCTATTACAGAAGACCTGAGTATGCAGTAATTAAGTGCCACAACTGAATCATAACTAGATGAAATCTCAACTCATGTTGCATACACACAACTGTATTCCTGCTCATATAGCACAATATACATTTCTGTCATAACTGAGTAATTTTACTTCATGCTGCAGTTCTCATCAAGAATACTTGCAGAGAAATTATCTGGGAAACCAAAATGAAAGTGTATATTGGTCATGGATTTTCCTATTTTTTGCTTTTTTCATTTGCTTTCCACTTAAAAGATGGATATCTTGCCAAGTATGCCCACAAGCACCATCACACATGAAACACTGATGCAACTGGGAAAGGAGTAGGAACTTCTTAAAGGTAAGGATTCAGGAGGTCAGATATCTAGTTTTGCTCTTTTATTATCATAGAATAGCTTGGGTTGGATGGGACCTTAAAGATGACCCAGTTCCAAACCCCCTGACATGGGCAGAGACATGTTCCTCTGGACCATTCAGCTTTCCACAGTTCCAGGGCTGGAGCATCCACAAGTTTTTTAGGCAACTTGTTCCAGTGTATCACCATCCTTACAGTGAAGAAATTCTTTCTAACATCCAATCTAATCCCACCTTCTTTCAGTTGAAGGTCATTCCTCTTTGTCCTGTCACTATGGGCCCTTGTACAAAGTCCATCTTTCATTAATTCTCCATCTTTACAATTAATTTTATTTATTACAGTATTTGTCTTGGAGCAGTCCAGAAACAGGACACCTGCATTTGCTGAACACTTTGACACAGAAAAATTGAGGTAATTTCTTTATGGGGAAACTCAGGAGAGAGCCAACTGAATTTCCAAACTTTGCATTTAGTTCATACTGGACAATCATATAAACAATCATGTAGAAATAACCTTCATTTATTCAATTAAATTAACTCAGCCTAAGTGTAACATTGAAATATCTGCCAGTTTGTTATAGCCACAAAAAACTCAAATAAAGTACGGCATTCATAACCAAGTTAATCCCAAACCCAGCCTTTTTTTACAGCCCTGGAACTCCTACCATGTTTTAAGTGATGGACAAGTAATAGGAACTTGTGGTCTACTCTTTTATTTTCCAAATAAGAAGCAGAAGTATTAGGGTTTTGTTGCTAACACAGCTCTCACTTACATACCATATGTCCAGTTTTAGATAGCAAAGCACAAGAATTTACAGTACAGAGAGTGTCTTGTAATTAAAAATCCAACACAAAATTCACCTTTTAAATATGCTTAGAAAAAGAGAACAGAGGAAAGGTACACAGGACTATGACTGAAAATGGCAAAGCTGTTATGTTAGGTACTACTACAGTTTTTCACTGGCCCTATGTATCTATATCCCTCATCTTCTTTATTTTTGATAGTGGCCACTCAGCATGACACAAATTGAGAGCCTCTTGTCTTGCTGATATGTCCTGGTAGGAGTGTGCAATGTGTCACATTTCTCTGCAATTTTTGGCATTCTCAGAGCCCATCTTCCCCTCACAGGCAGCAGTGAAAAAAAGTGCCCCACCCTAAACTTAGTATTGAATCAGAATATTTTCCTTTTCCACATAGGAGACACAAGTGCAAGCCTGCCCAGCCTCAAGTAAAGATGTGAAGCTGGTTCACCAGTGTACTCTAAGTTTCAGGATATTCAGTTGGGATCTCAACACCTTCTGTAGAAGCTCTTTCACTTGCCATAAAAATACTGAAATAGGGACTGATAAGCAATGGGATCTTCATAACAAGTCTTGGATCAGCTGTACCAGAGTGGAATATTCTTGACTTGTTACATCTTGTCAAATCAAACTAGAGATAGACTTAGCCATCAACTGTAAGATATTATGGGGCAGGGTACTGTCTCCTGGGTAATGCATCTATCTTTGTATCAAATTAAGGAGAGAAAATATTTAATTTTTGTCTCTCACCAAAAATACATATGTTTTACATGTAAGCTGTTAAGTCTAAGTGTGGCACTGGTGTGCGTCTCTCTTTTTTATTTGATGAAAGGGCTATGACATTGGGTGGGATATTTCTCTGAGCCTTGAGGTTAGAGTTCTGGGCCTGGAAAGAGTGGTTCAAGAAAGCATTATTAGAAAAATTCCTGGGGAATTTTCTAGTTATTGTGAATCTTTTCAGTATGCTGCCTTCCTATACAATACCCTGAAATGTTACCCAGAGCTCTTACTAGGCTCACATTAAAAAATGAAGCTCCCACAGTCACTGTAAAACGACATGCCTGTATGACTAAGTAGCATTATTCTAATGATAAAACTGAGCAAACCAAGTGTTTTTAATAATTTGCATAAATACATAAATAAATAAATGAAACAATCAAAATCTTGATGTTGTTTTCCACATTGCAGAGCACAATCTTGATTTGTAGCTATTTCATCTGGCTCAAGTTTGGCTGCTTTTTTTATTCAAGACTGCTAGGCAAGCTCAGCAGTAAAAGGATATGGGGACAAGTTAGTTTTGTAGCTCTTATTTGACCTGAAGAAAAACAAGACCTGACATCTGATGGAGAGTATTCATCTAAAGAAAAGTTTTTCAATGCACACAGTCCTCACTGAGTGCGAGGTAGCCCAGCCCCTCTGCAGCAAATGCTCATTTGTGCCATCTGAGAGTACAGACTACAGAATACTTTTCTCTGGGCTCCCATGCTGTACCTCCCCACCTCCTGTCACAAAGGCTGCATTGCTACAAGCGTAAGTTGGGAACCCAGGATATTTTGGATGTCTCAGTATGTTTAAAATCCAGTTTAATCTTAGAATGTAGATGGAGGATAAACACAAAGCTTTGTTTGATTCTTTTAAAATCTCTGGGGACTGTGCAATTCCACCAACATTTGAACAATACTAATCTGTAGAAAAAAATCAGGGGGAGAAAAACTCACTTTAATTCCTCCACTTCTGAGCATTGTGTTGAGAACAAGGCTTAAAGTCAGAGGCACACATCCAATTTATTTGAATTTCAATTACACTGTGTCTTTCCCATCTCAAATCTGACAAAGCTGAGGGCATCTGAGAAGCAATGTTTCATACAAAAAAGAGTTTCATACAAAATACTCATAGCTTCACAAATATATGAGCAACCCTGAGGAACTCTAAATAACTTGATCTTATTTAGCCCATGGAGAAAGAAACTCAGCAATTCTGCTCAGATATGGTGCATATTTTTCCTCAGCCTCCACAAATACACCCACTTTAATAAGATCTTTTCTCCTCACTCTAACAGAACATTTTTGCTACCTCTTGGATATGCAGCTATTACACACTCTGTATCCCACACCCCTCTTAAAAGCAACGTTTGTTCTATGTCTCAAAGAAATTATAAAATCAATCTGTTTATCCTAGCAAGCGAAGAGAATAATGGAAGCTCTTTGCTTTCAAACTAATTTGCACTAGCAAAGCCAACTATTCCTTTCTCTGCTGTCTTAATTAAATGTATTCATCCATCTAATTTCACTCTAGAAAAATGAGGAATGTGGCAGTGGGACATGAGCATATTTTGTTTTACATAGGCACACATGATTTAGAGAGTAGATTTTACATGGTACTGGCATTAGTGGCACATGTTCTTGCTAATAATAATTCCATCCCTTTTCTGGAATATTCAGTCATATTCAAACACAGTTTTAGATAGAAGACCCTGACCAGGCACATTGGTTTGGGCTCTGATCTGGATTTGTACTCTAATTTTGTGGCTAAAACCAGACTGTTGATACCGTAACCACTTTAACAAATCCATACCTGACATACCTGACAGAACTGAGCTGCATGTATTGTGTATCACTGGCAGGTTTCCATAATCATCTCCCTTAAAGACAAGATTTCTCAAAATGAGACAGAAGAGAAATTTTGTCAGATGCTAACTACCTTTCAACAAAGTAATGCTGCTTATCTGCATCATGCTGTCTATTCTAACATGAATAAAGTTATGCTATATCTGGTGTCTGAACATAAAATGTTTCCCATTGCAAGGCTTTATGAATGGTTTTAATCTCATTAGTAAATAATTCAACCCCAGCTAGAGAGACATTTAGAGAATGGCCCTAGTGAAATGTCTTTGTAGTCTTTTGCTGTATGACATCTATTAGACTCTCTTACTTGAAATGTGATTATAGTTCTGTGGAGTAACGAGCAGATGTTTCTGTCCCAGCAAAATCCTGCTCCACCTTAAGAACATGCTAATGTACACTGATTTATAGATCAAAATGTGCTACATGAGATCACCTGACCATTAGCTTACAGCATGAAATAAATATAACAGAGTTTAAAGGATACTATTTTCTGTCTCTAAGAAAAGTATATACATCAGTCACCTCAAATGAAAATGGGAGGGGGAAAGAAAAGAAAAAATCTATAACTATATATATATTTAAATGAATATATGCCAGAACAGTTTGTGAACCAGAGAACCTATCATAAACCCCTCTTCATATGTAACCTTTTCCTGGTCTCTCTAGTCACTGCAATTACTGGGGAGAAAACCATGGTTAATTTATACTTCTGTAGTGCACACAGCACTGTCTTGTTGGCATTTTTTTGATCATGGCATAAGGCATGCATTAGCACCACTTCCAACAGCTTTTGTGGAGTGCTCCCTTCCTCAAGACATGTTGGTGACAACAGGCTTGTTTTAGTGGAAGCTGGTGCTGGAACCAGGGAGGCCTCCCTTATCACTTTGCTAAGGGCAGTCAGTATTCACCAGGTATTTTCAGAATTTGCTCATTAAGACCACTTCATGCCTGAATGCAGAGACTAAAAGCTAGTACAAACTTATTAGAAGCTCTCCATAAACTGCTGAAACGATTGAATGCTACTTGAGGGCTTATATAGCTGTACACTACTAAAAATAAAGAACAGAGTTAAATGAAGAGCAGAAGAGATATGAATTTGGTTCATTCAGAAACAAAGTGTTGAACACATCTATTAAATGAACCTACTTAATGCAGGTAAGTAATGCAAATGCCCAGAAAGTGTATTAGCAGACACCCTTATAACTGGCTTGATTCTTTCTGCAAGTTCACAATGTCATCTTCCCTTTGCCAAGCCAGAAGTTGCTGTATAAAAGAGCACCTAAATTAAACACTGTATGAGAAATGTCACTAATAGCTTTTAAATATAAAATACATGGGAAACATCTGAGTGGATTCAAATGTTGAGAAGTGGGGAGAGAAAGAGACTGGGGTAGGAATTAAAAAGAGGTTTAAACAGCATTGTATTTCTTCAGGGATTCCAGCTGTATTCACTCTAAGAAAATTTACAGCACTTGGAAGCCCTTCCAGTATCCAATATTGCTGTTAGAAATAATCTGAAGAAGATTTAATGAAGCTGCTATGGCAATCAAGGTCTACTGAAAGCAATTCTTTCTGGTTTTGAAGACCAAGATAAAAATCCAGTTTAGGAATATATCCAAACTTTCATATGGTAAACAATATTTCAAGACAGAGGGAGATAACTCTCACTAATTTTCATGGCTGTTTTTAGAACAATTAACCGTAAAATCTCAAATGCATGATTTTGGGGATATATTGGTTTAGATTTCCCAAACTTCATGTGTATTTCTGTCAACAAGTTGGAAAATTTTTCAAGCTCACATTTTCTGATGGTGTTTTGTGTTTTCTGGTCCTAGAAGTATCAGGCTTGGCATTTTTTATGTGTAAGTGAAATCATAGTGATGATTATTGTCACAGAAGGCAGAAGCAGGGGACCACATGCCTCAAAAATAAAGTAATCCGGATTTTTTTTGCAAATTTGAGCAAGAGATCTACCTCTTTGCCTGAATGGATTATTCAGTTTCAACTACATATTTTGCAAGATTCTGCAAAACAATTTTAATATCCTCCAAAGGGCCTGTGTTTTGAACTGTTTCCTGAAAACCAAATGTTTTTAACTCCCTGAGCTTTTTGTTTGATATAGGAGAGTAGAAGTGTGACTCAACAGTTATATCCTAGGCAAATGAAAATAGGGTTGTACGTAGGTGTTTTTAAACTACCAAATCCAAGCAAGCAGTCAGCAAAACACAGCACACTGAAAATGAGTTTCCTCATTTGCCAATTATGGGAAGACTGAATGGTGAGAGCATTTTCAGGTTATCTAGCAATATTTGTAACTATTTAAAGCACAAAGGAAAGGCAGGTGAAACATGCATGGCACAGAGGTTATAAAAATTACAGCTGTAATAAAGTCTTCATCCAATTAGGCACATAAATTGGCGCTGCAGATTTCATTGGAAAAAGTTACCTCACTTAATATCAAGAGATCAAAAGAATTTAATTGTAAAGCAGATCTCCCCCTGCCCTCCCCATCCCCCCAACAAAATGACCTCTCTGCAAAATTGAGCAGCCTTGTCCACATTTCTTAGCTTCCATTTCAGCTCAGAAGGAATGAGCTTGTTCTCTCACTTCTGTTACTTCCCTAGCAGGACTCTGAAAAGATCCAAAATAAATCAACCCAAGCAGATACAAAGTGCAAACAAAACACTGCACCCAGTTTTGGTTCCATAAAAAAAGTGTACTCCAAGATCCGTTTCCCCAAACATCTAAACAGTTTTGTCAGAAACAGCTTAATATTGTCCATTGCCCAAAACCAAAGAAAAATCCTTCAAAAACTTGTTCTGTCTGACCTCCTTGAATAATCTCTTGTACTACCTGCTGCCTCTTGCAAAATTATTTGGCCTATCTTGCATTGGTCACTTAGCATTTTCTCCTTATGGTATTTTTGATAAAGACTTCCTCCCTCAATCTTGGAAATGAATTAATAAAGCCATGACCAAGTTCCATTCCTAATCTATTAAATCCTTCCTTCCTTTCAGGGACTTATATACAAGCAGCAACCCTACTCTGTCTGGAGTTTAACACACATACTCTCCAATAGATTTTTCCCTTCCAGTTATTCAATGCACTATTCAAATATTATATTTCCAACATCAGTTTTAATTTGGGTTGACAATAACAATCTTTCCTGAGTTCTTTGACCTTTCCCTCCAGGAACTTATCCCAGTTATCCCCAAGGCAATATAAGGGACAGGCCATTATAGGGCTGAGACAAAGTGCTTCGTTAGAGTTCAGTGCCTGAATCAGCAGTATGCCAGCTTAACGAGCTGACACAAATTATTGTGCCTTTCTGGAAACAAGTGGCCTTCTTGTCTCAGGAGACCAATGTGAACTGACATATTGAGGCAGTACTGGCATTTCCATCATCACTGTTCCCGGGGCTTGAGCCTAAGGACAAGGGTACCACTCATCTAAACAATGTGCATCAGTACATAAAGCCATGCAAAAATTTGCCAAGTCATAGTAATAAGACATCACTTTGACTCTTTTTGAGCCATGGGTTAAAGTAACTGAAGGAAGCTGTAAAATGAAATCATCAAATTGTTACATCAATTTTTACATGAGGCTCTGTGTCTTCTCCTTGCACAGGCCTGGAATCATGAATAAAGCCAGGGAAACAAAGAACAGGAAACAAAAAAGAAAATTCAGCCATTTTCCTCATTTCCACCCCTGCTTGCCTTCATTTCATCCTTTCCAGGTACTTTGGTACATATCTTTGTCCAGGTAGAACAATGGTGACAGAGAAAGAGATGTGTTTGTGGGCTAATAGTCCAGTCATCTCAGGTCACTGTCAGTGTCTAACACTTCCTGACCTACAAGATGCTGAGCATCTTGGTACTACAGGTACTACATCCTGTGCATATCCCAGGGAACACAAACTGTCGTAGTATCAGGCCTAATATGTAAAATAAATTCATATCAGTGTGAGAGCAATAGGAGATATCAACAAGCTGCAGGTATTCAGGTTGGGATAAATGGGCAGAATCAGGCTCCTCGTGACAAAATCTCCATTTGATTGCAAAGAAACTTTGCATACAAGTAGGAAAACCACAGTTTAATCTACTTTGAGTTTATGCCAGTGTGCCTCCACTAGTAGGGCAGAACATAGGAAAAATGGAAGGAAAGAATAGAAGGAAAATATGTGAAATCCAGACTTTTTTTTATAACATCACCTTCCAATTTCTTTTAAGGTCATTTTTCCAGTACCCTATTCTTCCCACCTTACTTCACAAAGAGAAACAAAAAACACCAGAACACAGAGGTTTTGCCAGACAGCTTGCTGTGCCCAGACAGAAGGTATTTGGCATCTTAGTGTAACAAAAAAGACCACCCCAACAGAAAAAAAAAATCCCTACAGGCACAAACATCAGTTAGGTAAGATGACTGGAATAGTGGAGCACTCTTACTGCAAAGAAACAGACATTGGTGCTAGCTTTGATTAAGGTCTCTGTGCCTTCCAAATGCACAGTCCCTGCTGTGCCACACTCAGACCCCAGAGTGTCTTCAGTATCTTGCCTTTCTCACTTTTGGTCATTTGGTGAGATATGAGCAAGGAGGCTGCTGATCCACTGAGCAATGGACAACTGAACAATTTTTATTTATCAGCTCCCTCTTTAGCCATTTCAGCCTTTTCAGCTCTCAAATAGGTGCTGCCAGCAGACAAGAAGGCAATTTTAAAAGCTTCAATCTGTCTTGGATAAATACAGGAAAATAATGCTACATTTTAGTAGTCCAGTCAGAATTCAACTCCCTGCTAAAATGTATTTCACTGCAGTCTACTGCAGTTCTTTTTTCACACTGCAAACCCTACTGAAAATGGCCCCTGTCCTCCTGGTGTACTCCAACCCTCCAAGGACCCAGCGCTGACAGGTACCTCTGCATGATTTTTGTTTTGTACCAAGTGCAGATTTAGTCTTTGGTATTTGCTAAATAACAATAATTCTATTCTATTCTGCTTGGCCCCTTCTGCCTCTCAGCAGCCTCCCATAGCACTTCTCTTGAACCATGAGACAGTAATTCTTCATTTAAAATTATGTTTTTCTCAGTCTGTTGAGCATGGCTTTTGCTGTACTCTGAGCCTACATAATACCTGGCAGAGCAGGGAAATAGAATTGTTTATTCTGTCTGACATAAAACAAGAAATTCAAAGTGTGCTAAGCAGAATGCCTGTGGAAACACGGGAAGCCAGAGCTGTAGTTGATTTCTGCTCAGACTTTCTTCATACCTGTGACCCTACAAAGCTGTGATTCAGCTGTGTTCCACTACACAGAGAAAGGATTTACTGAACAACTGAGTGAGTATTCAGTATCTGCACATTGCCTGGTTTTAAATAAACCATCTAGGGTATCAAGAGCAACCTCCCTCTGTTAGCTTGGCACTCTACCCAGATGCCGTGCACTGAGCTAAGCAGGCAGAGCTCAGCTCTGCTCAACTCAGGGCTAACACAGCTCTGGTGCTCTTTCTGGACCAGCACAGGCAGTTCTGCTTGGCCTCTCATGAGCTGCATCACTGCACCCAATGTGGCTCATCCACGGAGTTTGTTGCAGAATGGAATTAATCAGGCATAACTGAAGCTATATGGTAATACCAGTCCAGGATTAGCCTCACAGGAGAAAGTGAGGGGAGCTAAAGTTTCATAATGCTGGTCAAAAAGTGTTTTTGTTAAATGCTTCATGGAAATTCACTAATTTTCAGAGGTTCCTTGTGGGGCTTTTGTAATTTGAGAGGTTTGTTTGTTTGTTTGTTTGAGTGAGGAAGACTGCACTTCAATGTTTTTTTAAATTTGCATCTTGAAAGCATTTCAAAGTAATCTAAACACTTTTGACCTTTTTTGAAAATGAAGAATTCTCTTTTGTCTACAATGATTGCTTTAAAACTGAAGCAGACAATGTTTAAATAAAATGCTTTCACTTCCGCTGATACTTTGCTTTAGATTTTTTTATTCAAAAACTTCAAACAAGTCTCAGTTTGATACAGGAATATCTGATACAGTTATATCTGCAATCTCTGGCTTTCTCATCCTATCCTATCCAAACTAGTTCTGCTTGTCAAGAAAGAAATCAGATGCAGAGAGTTTGCTGAATCACTGTGCTATGTAGAAGAATCTATGAAGGATCCAGAAGGATCAGACAGAGGGTGAACTGCACCAAGAGTAAAAGAGGCTCTGAGGCAATTTCTGGCTGAAGAGAAACTTCTTCAGCCTTAAAGTGTCATAAGGATGACACCATAAGTAGGTGGTTGGGTGAAGAACTGCAAGGAAGGAAAGGAGTGAATATGTATTGGGGAGGGAAGGGTGGGCGTTGAAACTGGGGAGGGACACATGAATGTTCAGGCTGAAACTCCATGTCATTGCCCAAGGTAATTCCAGACCATGCACTCTTTCAGAAAGGAAGACTCTACCACAAGACAGTGTTTGACATGCTGCATGATTACGTCTTCATTTAACCTATTTCCTAGTCAATGATATTCAAAGAGAACACGTCTTACAAGAAAGAGCTCATAAATCCAAATATTATGGTTAGAAACTTCCTTCAACCTTCAGTAAATTTAGCACTGGGTAAGAAGTTGCCAAATTGATAGCCCTGAGAAATGAAGCCCTAAATTTATCAAAGAGAAAGATATGCCAGAGATGGTGTAATTGCAGACCTTCTGCATTTCTTTGGAGGTCTTGATGGAGGATATTTAAGGCTGAAGAAGGAATTCAAGGCCTCTATCTCTGCAGCATCTGTCAACAAATGAGCTCTTGGAGATTCTACTCTGCTAGAAGTTGAACAGAATTATCATCACTTCAGCATTCACAGAGCTGCAGTGAAGGTAGTAGGGAATAGGTGGTCCTGCTCTGGTTTCTAAGCACAGAGTTGCTGCCTTCAATCCAGTAACAGATTTTTAATTCAAGTTGCAGAATCTGAGATATGATCCTGCAAACTGCAGATCATCAGTGCATTAAATAAATGGAAATCCTTCCTCTACCTTGCCCTACTTTCTGAGCCCTCAAGGGAATTACTGGTGACACCCATACTCTGCAGCATTGAAGAGATTATATCTCTCTTTTAGTTTAAGGTGGAAGTAGCATATACAGTGAGATCAGCAAAGCTCTTGCAAGCCTTGTGGCCAGCCAAGGGTCACTGAGGGGCACAGGCAGAAGAGGTGTGTGTCCTCTCTGCTCTTGAGAGGTACACAACATTTTCTTGGATGAACAATTAATGCTACTCACAACTGATGGCAGTTGTGAGTAGCATTACTCTTCTGTTAGTAGCAAAGAGTAGCAAAACTCTTTTGTTTTTCCCTCCTCAGTGTTTCTCAAATTGGTAGTGTTTTCATTATAAAATATTTACTCATTTCAAGTTCTTAATCATCTAGATACCATTCCTCATTCATTTACATTTAGAAATACACACTTTTCAACTTGCTTACTCCAAATTGTTACCTGACCAATGGCAAAAGTTGCAGAAGTTGTTGCCTGATTTTTACTTGGCCTCATACAAATCTCCCCCTGAAATGCCTTCTAGATACTTCCTATTCTGAGAAGCCTGCCCTGGAAACACATCCTAAAACCAGGCTCTTTACCTCCAAAGAAATTCTGCATTAATCTTGCTGTGCCTCGTTTCCCCAGATAAACAGAGAAGCACTATCTCACTTCTACAGATAGGATTTTATGAGAATAAATACCCCATTTTTTAAAAACTATTTTGATTCTGTAGTGATCAGAGAATGCTAAATAAGCCTAGCATAACCTGAACCAATGCATACATACATTTGATTTCCTATCTCTTCCCTTCTCTCTTTCTTGCAACACTTTATTCTTTACTTATGGTGGCAACATTGACATAAAAATCCATCACAGTGTGGTACTGGGGTCCAAGTAACTGTAAAAAGTAGGAGTTTGAGCAGTAAATATCTTGCTAATACAGTGTAAGGAAAGCATTCTCTCTCCCCTACAAACAGGTAATGACAGGCACTGGCTGTGATGCAGACAGCAAAGTTTGAGGAGGGTTGCTTCAAACAAAACAGCTTTTAGATTCCAGTTCCTTCATCAGTTGTATATAACTTATAAATTGTGTTTTCTAGGAGTACTTTAAAAGCAAACATGCAACAGATGAAAATAAAGTTTTGAGTTACCTGAAATTTGACTTCCAAAGCTTTTCCATGAGGGCAAAGAATCTCACACCAATGTTTCAGCTGCAACTGGCCATCTTGAACTTGTAACTAGGTTTGATGAAAGCTCAAGCTCTCCTCCCTTGAAGACTTTCAGATTCTGCTTCTGAGATTCATAAATTTCATATGCAAGCCATCATTGGGTTAGGTGAATTCCTTATTGGTTCACCTGATAGGACAAAAGGGGATCTTACAGCAGAACTATTAGTAGAACCACTGAGGTCACTGATGATCAATCAAAGTTATTTCCTGCGCCCTTTAATTCTCATCCCTACTGTAAACCTTTTATGCATGTGTGCCACCACAGCTTAAAATCAAACACAACATGAAGTGGACATAGATCTTTGGTAATTTATTATGTTTGGGAAGAATTTCCCCTTCTTAGTCAAATACCATCATTAAGATTTTTTTCCAGATCATCCTGCAGATCTATGAGGCTTTTATCTTCTGAGTGTTTTTTGCCACAATAAGCTAAGTTCTCCCGTTGGAGCACAGAACCTGTCTTTCCTATAGGAACAAAACAATGTGAGGCTGTGAAATGATTCTGTCATTGAATGACTGCATGTTCACAGGGGAATCATAAGCAGTCATTAAGATGCTAAACCAAGAAAAATATATCAAAAAGAATTCACACTAGTATGGATTTTTCACACAGTATTTGAAATAGATCCTACTGCTTAATCCTGGTTAAGGATACCACTCTATTGCCAGAGAGTATTTTTTTTTTCTACTTTTGGACTTTTTACTCTTTCTGTGATTTGGTTAAATTCTTATTTGTTAAGCCATGCTGACTAAGGTCAATGCTTTTATAAGAGATCTTGGCAGGGAGTATGGAAGTCAAAAGTCAACGAGATACAAATGATGACAGCATCTCTGATCAAAGCGTGTTTTCTCTGTTTCTTATTTCTGAAGCAAGGGCACCCAAGAACATTATCCATTTAAACACTTTACTAAGGTGTTCTGTTGTTGAAGACCCTATGATGTACCTCAAGATTTGAAGACTTGCAATTTTGCACGCAGAGCTATTATAATTGTCCAGGCTAAGAATTCTAAGCAGCAGTGTTGCAGAATGTTTTAATCCTGGTTTTTACCTAAATTTGTGTAAAACTACTCTACTCCTGTGTAAACTGGCTGTACTCTCTAACTGCTGTATTTTGGTGACTATCGAGGCAATCTCTCTCAGGCTGTTACAGAACTATATTTATAATATTTAGTTACCTCTACTTGCCTTCCAAACCATGATTCTTATGTGCCTCACTCTCTTTGGTGCATTTCCCCTTCATATTACTGCAATGATTAGGGAACTATTATCATGCAGATATATAAATGAGGACCTGAGGTACAGAAACCAATGGCTCATCTGTAGTCATACAGACAGAGAGATCTTGAATCAGTATATTTTATTTCCTAGAAAAATAGCTCAACAATTCTTCACTGATTCAGTAACAGTTGACTAAGGATTTAATAACAAAGCTTACAGCTAAAGCACTTGCATTCACTTTTCAGCTGTAGGAACTTGGAGGTCTCTGCTGCATGGACTTGTGTATGTAACAGCCCTGCATGTCACATGTTTGGAAGAATTTTTATTTCTTCCCCAAATTGTTCAGGTTGCCCAGTGGTTGAAAATCTGACTGTATTACCTGCTTACTCTTGTTCTTGGGCAGAAACATGTAAAGGCACTGTAAGACCTTTCAGAGAAGCTCAGAGTCAGAATGGACAGATTAATTTAGTTGACTCTATTGCTTGCTCTGGACTTGGTGTCTAAATTTCAGAGAGGAACAAGAGGCAGCAACCCTCCTACTAGAAGGCCCTAGCTCAGATCACTGATTATAACAAGACAGGTGAGCCATGAACTCTTTTCCAGGCTCTGGATTTGAGCATAAGGGTGATACAACAGGCACTTTCCAACAAGGCTGAGCAGCCACAACTAGTCTCAGGACACAGCTGAGCCCAAGCTGTGCATTCGAGTGTAGCAGACTAGATTTGTTAGGCCAGGAGCATTGTGCTTTCCCTGTGTCATGCTGCCCTTAAGTCCCTCGTCTTGAACACGCCACTGTCTCCATCACAATGAAACAGAAATGAAATTAATGCATTCATCCTAAACGGATTTACATAATTTGTTTTAGACATAGTATGTCATCTCCAGATGAAGGGAATAATGTAGAGAATACATTGTCTATTCTTCTTCACCGACAAAAGAGCCAAACTAGAAATACAAAAGGAAGAGCAGACAGAGCAAACTGGAGCATACAAGCAAAAGAGACTTATCTAATAGTCTCTTCATTATTCTGAAAGCAAGCATCTAGTGCAGGCTTCTGGCACAAGCTGGATACCTGCTGAGAGTGGGCATGTTGAATTATTCATGCTTTTGGTTATAAATAATGCACTGCCTGCATATATCTAATTTAAATAGACACATAAAGCCCAGTGGATTAGTGACTGCATGCTGCCTAAAAGTAACAGATCATCTAGCCAAAGTCTCTTGGCTATTACCTGCTCTCAGCAAGGCTTTTCTGGAGGATAACATTTTAAAAAATGTTTTTCTGACGTTTTTGTTGATGCAGGGATAATATTCTGTATGTAAGAGCTTAAGAAACTCGAATAGGAGTGCTGCACTGTACCAGGACACCATCTGTTTGGTAGTGCTCTTGCATAATTTTGCTGTATGGTCATCTTGTAATGATGGTACTCTTCTCCCTAACAGTTAAGGAGACTTTGTACCTCATACTGCAGATGGAGTGAAAGAGTTGGTAGATCTAACAAGAAGGGACAATTGTACCTCGTGGCAGTTGTTCTTAGGCATCATTTAAGCAACAAAAAGAAAGAATGCATCCAAACTTTACGTACCATATTGCGTACCATGTGAAGTGCACTGGCAGCTGCAAGTTGAGCTTGATGTGGTGGGAGCCTGAGGCAAGAGCCCATGAACTGGTGCTGACCCTTAGTTCAACAAGGGGGCCCTGTGGCCCAGCTGGATGATGGATATATGGAGGTGCAAAGGAGCTGATGACTCAGCTGGAACACCTCAGACAGACTGTGAGGGTACAAAACCCCAGGGTTTCTTTTGTTCAGTGTCCCTCTATGGAGGCACCAGCTCATGCTGTTATTCTGTTGCTGCACCATGGTAAAATTACTTCAGGAAATTCAGACTGAGTCTGAGACTCTGCTATGAAAAACTCAGGGTAGTTTCCCTAAGAGTGCTTCATAAAAATGTACACGCTGTATCCCTCACTTCTCTGTACTTGAATGTTATCCATCAGTACCCACCTCCTGAATCTTTGCTGTGACTGGCAGGTATAATGGGACTGTTCTGGCCTAAGAACCCTCCTGTTCTCAAGATAAGTCTCAAAGTAGGCTAGAGTCAAGGGAAGTTAGGGTGATTTTAATTTTGTGGTAGCCCACAAGGAATGCAAGGAGGATTTGTACTTCTGAGATAACAAAGACTTTGTAGGCTGACTGCCAGTTTTACCAGCCTCTGGGAGAGGTTTTTAAATTCTGACTGACAAAAAAGTCCTGTCTTACATGAGCTCCTTTTTTGATATCTGGAGAATTGCTGTCTGAGCTTATGAATGCCCAATGCAAGCTCAGTTCTGGTATGGACAAGTTTTAGAACTGCATATTGCCCCCTGCCCTTCCCTCAGATCCACTCCCCCATTCCTAATATGCCAGTGTTCCAATGGAGTACATTTTCACAGAGCACCCAAAAAGCATGCTATTTTCACCCCTGCTTCTAAAAGGATGCAGCAAGTGCACACCTCACATCTTCTCAACTAGTGGACCAGGTCTAGATAAACACAGATCTTGCTCTTGGTTTCTAAACAGTGAGTGCTGAAGGTCTCACCTGGTGTTTTTCCGAACAATCATAAGAGGAAAATTTTGATGAAATCGACATTCTGATTTTAGTAAAATCAAATATGTTTGGACAAAAAGCCTCAGTATTTCCTTCTTCCCACAAATGATTTTTTTTTCTGATTAGCTTGAAGAACAAAGGGGACGGGCAGCAAGGGAGAGGAAACACCATTTTAGCTATTTTGTCACATTTTTTCTTTTACCCAATGATTTCAGCAAAAAATAGGACATTACAAGGAGTCATGTCTCATTAAGCATTACTGACATGGTGATTACATAGAAGTTTAAATATTCTTCTCCTAATCCATAATGTTAATTGCTCTTTAGTAGTTGCCTATTTTTTGCTGTTTTTTTTTTTTTTTTGATTGGTTGGTTTGTAGTTTTTTTGTTTTTGTTTTTAAGCATTCCCTCTTTATACAATCAGATATTACAATTGTTCAGCTTAGAGGTAAAAAAATATCCTGACATGCATTAGGAAAATCATCGTCAGCAAGTTGAGGAAGGTGATGCCCTCTCTGCTCAGTGCTGATAAAACCTCATCTGGAGTACTGGCTCTTAGTTCTGAGAACCTCAGTTCAAGACATGGACTTCCTGGGACAAGTCCAAGAAAGGGTGACTAAGACAGCAAAGGACTGCAGCACCTCACATGAGCAAAGGCTGAGAGAGTTGGGACTCTTCAGCCTGAAGAGAAGTTTTGGCAGAGGAAGGTACACAAATGTCCAATGAGAGGGCTTAAAAATGGAGTCATAGTTGTCTCAGGACAACTATGTTCTCACAAGAGAGAACTAGAGGCAATGGGTGCAAAATTATGCATATGGAATTCCATATGAACACAGAACAATTTATTATTTTTTTTTTTTTGGTGCAAAGCTGGTCAGACACTAAAATATTGCCTGTAAATTCTTCATCCTCAGAGATGTTCATAATCTTACTGCACACTGTTCTGAACAATCTGCTCCAGCTGAATCTTCTTGAGGGAGGGAGGTTGGACTGGGCAGTCCCAAGAGATTTGCTCCAATCTCAACTATTCCGTGATTCTGTGAAAACGGAGAATGGCTAATAAATACCTGTGGTGAGTAAAGGTGTTCTTTGCCCATCTAACACTGAATTTGTGATTTAGAAGTTTAAAGGAAAACCTTAGCTTTCAATTTAAAACAAAAGCAGAAAACAAAATATTCTTTGTAAGTTAACCTATAAAAGGAAAGCTAAGTCAATACCCAGGTTGTTTATTTCCCATTTTCCACAGTGCTGTAACTAATGTCTCTTGTGGGTTTGGGAGCTGCTGCTGGGCACAGACAGAAACCTCTCTGGTCAGAAAGGCCACAAATAGACTTGTGGCTAAAAGGACAGGACCCACCAACTCTCCTCCATCAATATCATCTGAACAGGGTTCCTGCCTCTGCAGCTTGACTTTTCAGCTATGCTGCAGGCCGTACGGCCTTCACCTCAAGAAGCTTGGAAACCCAATAGGTAATTCAGCATTTGTCTTTGAAAGAACTTTTTCATTTGCCAAGGAGCAGCAAAGCCTCTTTCTGTAGCAAATCAGAGACATGGGAGAGTCAGTGTGCACACAACCATTGTGTGCATTACACACACAGCAATCTGCTCTTAGAGACAAAGGTCCTTCAAGAGCATCAGGGATCAACTTTTCCCTGAAGAAAAAGGATGAGGTAAATCTTATCAGCAGACAGTGGATTAATTTCTTATTAAATCACTATTAGCTATGTCTGCTGCTTTTCTTTAGAGTCCATGGGATGCTCAGCTGCTCTTTATCTGACTGGTCACACGGCACACCATGGCTTGGTGTTTAGGAGATAGAGACAAGAAAAATCTTGGTTTCTGAGCCTCCCTGAAGCTTAAGATCATAATTATGCTGCATAATTCTACAACATTTCTGTTCTCAAAAAATAATCCAAAAAGCCCCCAAATAGTATACCCTAAAAGTAAAGCCATATATCTTAATGGAAGGGGGAAAAAAAAAAAATCAGTGCTGGCTTTAGGAAATAAACTATCCTGCAGTGAGTTCAAAAACTGCCTTCTCCAAACAGAATGATCAAAGCCTCATAATTAGAAGTAAAAACCCCCTTCTCCACACCAAATGCTAATGATGTGATGGTGGAAAGGAATATTGAAAATCAAGGATGAATTGAATCATTATTGTCAGGCTAGCCCTTCCTACTCCAACAGTAACTACATTTAAACTTACACAACAGATGAATTATTGTAGGATAGTACAATGTACCATAGCCAGTGCACCAAAGGAAATTATACAAATGGAAAATTATGTGGCAAATGAATAATTAGGCAGTACAGCCTTACTTCTGGTCTGGGAAGGATTTGAAGGGAAAAAATCACAAAAATTATGATGCTTCAAAACTGAATCAGCTGAAAACTAAACTTGACAGGTATTTATTTTTCTCTTGATAGCTTTACATGTAGAGTTCTTTTCATCTTCCCCATCTACATTCTCACAGTCAAAATCTAAACCATTCAGAATGTTAGCAGAAGTTACAGGTTTCTGCTTGGTGCTTCTCAGCAATCCCAACACAGATTGCAGGCTTTGATTCACTACTAACCTTCATTTCATGTTTTCTGACTCCTGTCTGCTAATAGGAATTTCAAACTTTGCACATGTCCACTCAACCCACTGTATTTTAAATAGAAACTAATTTTATAGATTTTAGAAGTAAACTCTGCACTTGGTAGTTATGGATTCACTCCAGACACAACAATCAACGAGACCTCCAAAGATTTGTTGCTGGTTATGGAAAATCTTATCTGGCTTGCCAGATGTGTGCTGTTTTTTTTTTTTTTTTTTTTTTTTTTTTTTTTTTTTTCATGCAAGCAAAGAGGCACCACCATCCCTCCCAGTGCAGTGATTACAGCATGATTTCTTTCTCCAGAAAAGAAATGTAAGTACTGAATATGGGTATTAGAGTTGATCTGCATGTTAGACAGGAGTATCAACCAGTTCACTCACTGTCATTCACGACACATGCGTGTTTTAGCCCACGTGTTCTGGAACACATTGCTTTCTCTTCTTGATGAAGTCATGCACACCCTTACTCAATCTGGTCAAGACCTGGGAGGTATCAGGAAAGAAAGCCACGCACAACTTGGAAGATATTTCCCAGCAGAGATATATCACATGCACTTCCTGTGTCTAACATCCAGTCTGCAGGAGAGCAGGTGGCACACTGAGAGGAGCTGACAGAAAATTTGAGTGGGAAGGAAAAGAAAATCTTGCCCGAGGCAATATCATCATACCATCCTGCTGAAAACATTGTATCATCTCTGAAGCATTCCTCTCTGTATCCTGAGGGCAGCCAGTTCACAGATGACACCATTTTTGGAAATCTACTTCATAAAGATTAAAGTCTCCTCTATGGCTAGTATGTGGAAAACTTGGAAGAAAAGGATTTCTGATGGGCTCCTTCCACAGCCCTCCTAGACTCCAATAGTTTTTGGTATAAATGGACACACAGATTCCCAAATAAACAAGTCCCTCTGGATTCTATTCATATAGATTTGTAATATTTCATCTCCTCCACACCATGCCAAACCAAAAAACTAAACAAACCAAAACCCATTAAACAAACAAAACACAACTCAGAATTAGAAATCTTTCAGATTTCCTTAGTGGAAATCGATCCTGTTAATCTCGTCAATTGTTAGCATACAGCATCTACATTCTCATTTCCCCAGAGGATTTCAGCACACTATGGTGAACTCATCCAGCTTTCAGAGTGTGAAATGTTTCTCTCACATAATGTTCCTCTCTTACTTTCAGTTTTTTAGAAATGTCTGAGCTCTTGCAAACCAGAGATTATCATCTTCATGAGCAAGTCACTTGTGGATGACCATCAGATAACAGAAATCACTGTCTCCAGAAGAAGCTACAGGTGTCTTACCTACCTCCCTCCACCCTCAACAAAAACTCAGCACAATACAAACAATCCTTCAAAAGAAATCTTACTAAAAGAAGGCATTGATCTTTTCCTCCCTTTCCTTTAGCCTCCAGTTTTCTCCCCTTACTAGAAATGGAGTTAGTTTACCCTATTCCTCACCCAGACTGCAAACATTAATAATACAGAATAAGATTCGCACTTGCCTGAAGCAATTTTATTTTCCACTAGCTGCCCACTAAATAGCAGTTAGAAGCTATTCCAGCAAATGGAGTGCTCCATGGCCTAGGGGGACGACACGCCACATTCTCCTTCACAGTCATTGCTTTAGTTCCCCTGCAGATTATCTAAATTATCCACAATACAGCCTTCTTCATTATAGCTATAGGAATGAAGCAGGACTATATGAAATTTTAACATTTCTAGAATGCATCACTAACCCCATCACCAGCTCAATATATTCATTAGTATTTGGAATATTCAGAAACAAAGTTGGACAAATTTGCTGGTCCATTATAATGCTATTTTTGAGAAGAAAATATATCTAATGTTTCCACAAGCAAATTAACACAGAATTGATGATATTTTTGCTGTATGAGACCTCTTCAGCAAAGCATTAAACACAAAATCCACTTTCAAATGTTTTCAAGTGTGGCAACTTATCTCTTCCTAGTGTTAAAGCAAAAGTCAACCTTTTGTGATTAAAATGTGTCTTTTCCTTCAAGGTGACTATTTAATATTGATGCAGTGTGAAGCCAGTACAAATTTATCTGAAGCACGAAACTCCATAAGTCTATTTTCTTCAATTTGTAACAATAGCTGGGTACACATCTGAAAAAAGCCTGCACAAGAGGGATGGACTTCATCTGAACTGCAGGGGGACCAAGCTGCAATACTTTAAACAAAGACCATGAGTGAACTTTGAAACTGAGTGAGAAAAAGCCAAATGAATGCAAAGAACACGCTTTTCAGAATACTGTTTCTCATTATGCAAATGCAAATATTCTTTACCTTATGCGAATCATAGGACAAAGGATGAAAATCAAATGAGAAACAGAAAGCAATTTCCACTAGGTATAATTAATAGTCAACTACAAAGACACAACCTCCTTAGATCTGTGTATCAGATACAGATACCAGCACAGGCTCTGCAGAGGGAAGACTTGTATTTCATCAAATTATTGAAGTATTGGAAGAAATCAAGAACAGAAAAACAGTTATATAACCAAAATGTTTGAATTTTTTGGGTTTTTTTTTCTACAAACTCTCTTACCACAGGTTTTTAAAACAAATAAGCAGCAATGGAATAAGTAGGAAATGTCTAGGAATGACGAAGCAAGTGGCTAAAAAAATGGAAGGTGGAGGAGGTAGATATGGAAAATTAGTTTTTTCCTCAACTGCAATTGCAGTGGAGGAAAGTAATTAGTGGAAACTCTTGAGTTTGTGCTATTCATTTTATTAAATCTTAACCTTGAAAACAGTGTTAGTGGTAAGGCAAGGAAGCGTACCAGCGATAGGAAGAGCATTCAGAGAAAGGATGAGAAAGGACTGTGAAACCTGAAGGATCTAACAAAACCATTCACCTGGCAGGTGAAACCCAATAGAAATAAGCACAGAGCAAGGAAAATTACTCCTAGTCTTACACATGGACATTTCCAGAGAAAGAATTGGAGGTCCCAGATGTTGGTTCCATAAAGCAACAACCGAGCATTCAATAGCAGTGAAAAAAATAAGGCAACATTTGGAATGAGCAAAAGAAGGATGACAAGAACAGGTCACTATACCACTGTTTAAATCTACAATTCCCCTTACTGAACAAAATACAGAAGAATGGTGTGTGCATGGCTGAAACCCTTGGCTTGAAAATCATCTATTATTAGAAAACAAAAAAACCTTCAGAAGGGGGAAGAGGGATAAAAAAAGTCATAAAAGTAAAAAATGAGTGGCTTCCCTATGAGGGACAACAGGTAGGCAAAATATTTCAGGAGGTGACAGGGATTTAGGCAGAATATAACTGGTGTGCAAAATCAGAAAAGACATGGAAAGTCTGGACAGGGATAAATGGTCTTTTCAAGGAAGTCCAGTAAATGAAACTACAGGGAACCATGTTCAAAGTAACAAGAAAGACACAGGGTAGCAGAAACCTGAATATCTTGCTGGAGGATGTTGTGAATGCAAAAATGTTTATATGGGTTCAAGGAAAAAAGGTTTAGGGGATAGGTACATTTGGCATTACTACAGAGACAAACTACAGCAGAACTGGAAAATCCCCTGTACTGAATAAAGGAGGAGATTTAGAGAGCATGTGCACATTCGTTAAGTCTTGTACATGCTTGCCTGGTTTTTACTCTTCGTCAGGTATTTGTAAATGGCCACTGTTCATTTTTGTTATCTTAGTGATTAGATGCTTCATTTCAGAAAACTACTTTTGAACACCCTGACCCCAATATAAACCCCTCCTCTCCCTGTGCCTTTACTTTCCCTAGGGGAAGTTTGACGCCGATTTCCTACCCCGTGCACTTCACTGTCTGTGCTTTCAATCTAGACTTGTGCTCAAACAAACAAACAAACAAGTTTCCATATTTTCAATGTCACTTCCTTTAAAAACGCATCAGCTTTACTTTAAATGTACCTCCCCATGCCAAGAAAAAATTCTTTTAGTTTTTTAAACTTTATATTATATATATATATACTCTCAGCATGGCTTTTTTTCTTCTTTCTGCCTCACTAAAGTAGCATGAGGTCTGCTCTCCATCATTATAATTCCATTGAGGTGGGCAGTTAAATTAGTATAAAATTATTCAAAAGAAAAAGGGAGTTTAGCCCATGCTATAGATGAATTACTTAATCCATCATGGTGAATTTATAATGCTACCTGCAGTTTAATAGCAGAGACGACAACAACTCAGATTATAAAGAGGGAACTAGAGGAAGCAGAACGGCTGTCTAAGCTGAAATTTAGCTGCAAACACTACAAATAAAGACCCTTGCTCTTGGGAAAACAGCATTATATTCTTCTATACAGGACATTGACATTGTCAGGGTAACTCAGTCAAGTCTGTTGGATGACATTTTCTTTATACATATTAAAAAAAGAAAAAGTTACATATAAATAATTTTACCCAAATTCCATCTAATATAAATTATTTTTTAAAAAAAGCTTTCCTTGTTGCTTAAAAACCAGTGATAAAAGTGCAAGAGGAGGAGAGAAAAGTAAAAGACAGACTTCTAGGGACAAAAAGAATAATGTAACCTTTGAAAATTTGCTAAAGCTTAAGATTTGTCTACTCAGGCACTGCTTTCTACCTTCATTTAATTAGATTTTAATTTTATTTTTACATCCTTTTCCTCTACAGATTCTGAGAAGTAATTATTTCAATATCAATTGATTTGAAGGAACAGTCCCAAATCTGAATTAAGCAGCTTATGGAAGTTTGTCTTGTTCCTGGTTAAACATTTCTGCTATGCAGCTGGGTAAGCTGCCTGCAGTAATAAAATCCAGATGAAATAATGGAATTGTGCTTGTGAGCCCAGGCTTGGTCTGGCTAAGGGCAACTTCTCAAATGTCTCTTATCAATGCAAGGCATTTAGAGAAAGCCTTCCCAAATAATCAAGCTGAGACAGAAACAAAGTATAAGCTTAATTTCTTCCCTCCAGTGTACCTTTCACCAAAACAATATCAAATTTCCCATGTTTATAAGCAGTATGTAATATAAACAGTTTTTCTGCCCATATTGTAATAGACAGTTAACTCCACAAACAGAGGTCATCCCATTATACATACAAAATGCCAAGGTAAAGAGACTTTCAAATTGGCAGTTTTTGCTTTCAGCTATAAGTTCAGAGAACTTAGCAAACCAGAAATAAAAATTCTTAAACTAATAATTTAAATTAAAAAATAAATTAAAAATGCACACCAAAAAAAAATCCCACCAGAGGGAACAGTGAATATTTTTGAAGTGTTTGTTATAAACTTACCTTTTGCTTTGACTTTTCTTCTATTTTACCTTTTTTACCTACTTACAGATGGGAAAGTAGACTGGGACATAAAGCTTAAGAGCATAAATTTTAATAGCATTAGTTATTAAAGTAAGTATAAGTAGGGGCTGGTCAACAGTAGGAAAAAAGGAAAACTCCAAACACAGAAAAACAATATCTATCACACTTGTGGATTGTTACATTCTCCTTTTGTGATTCCTGCAAGCCAGTTTGCACAAGCCCTGCAGCAGCAGGTTTCCATCAGCCTCTCTTTTCTACTGAGTGGAAATGGCAGCTCAGAATAGAAAACATATAGCACATGGGGCACCCACCACTTTGCTGAACAACCTGTTCCAGTGTCTCACCATCCTCACAGTAAACAATTTCCTCTTTGCTGAAAGATGGAGAGGGACTTTTTACAAGGGCATTTAGTGATAGGACATTAAATATACATAATGTTCACTCATGGAGACAAGATATTTTATTATTTAGGGGGAAATAAAATCTTTGCTCCATGGAGAACAAAATTAGAAAGCAGCATTGCACCAACAAAACCCAGAAGCATTTTTTTCTATAGCCGTGGTGGACACTCCACTAAGATGCTTACCAGACTTTAGCAAGAATCTTCATTCTCTGGATATCCCATGTCCTTACATTGAAAAAAACCTAATGAGATTCCAATGGTATGTCACAAACTCAGCTCTTCTAATAATTCTTTTTGTGATTCAGATATTCTCACTTTTGCTCTTTCCTGAAAATTAATGCTCTACAGTCGGACAGCCCATGTCCACTTAACAGTATAATTCTTCCAGAGCCTTTTACGTTGAAACTACACAATCCTCAAAATCCTGGACTGGGGGGCTTAGTTTCTCACTGGTTAAAAATGATGCAACCAATAAAGAAAGGCTTGGAGAATACTCTAGGTGGGGCTTCTAAAATAATCTTGCTCCACACATGAACACCACACACAATATAATCAGTTGTGGAAAGACACAGTCAAACGGAGGCATGATTCAAAATCTTTGCCTCTTTTAATCAGTCTGTTCATTCCTTCAAGTCCTCCCTCATTTTCCTGTGCAAGCCTTCTCATTCCTCATAAATGCCTATTATTAAAGTTATTGTTATGTAAAGTTTCAGCCTCACCTTTTCTCCCACCCCTAGCACAAGCCAGTTGATACCTTTGTTTGGTTGCAGCACACCTAAAATCCTAACTATTCCACGCAGGACAGGCTGCAGCTGTCTTGCAGCCAAGGACAGGGAAGCAGACTGCATTTCAAGCTAACACCATGCCATCCAGCAGGGAGAAACATCCAGACAGAATCCAGGCTACAGTGTCATTTATATATCAAATCAACATTCGCAAATGGAGTTTGCAGGCTGATAATATGGCCATCCAGTGTTTCAGCCTAATTTCTTAACCAGCCATCTGAGACGTACAAACTGACCATTAAACAATTCCAAAAATAGGACGGGATAAATCCCATATCTGTCACGTTAAAGCACTCTGCAAAGAAAGCCATTTATGACACACAAGAGACTATTTCCTTGATATTTTGAAAGCCTCACCTATTCCTCACCACTTTATACTTTCTTCTGAGCTGTATTTGAAAATGGACAGTTCTAAGCACAAACACTGATTATTTAAACACTGTTCCTACTGTTGCCTGTACTTGACTTTCCTCATGGAAGGGTGCCAAAATAATTGCCAGGAAAGCCACAATCACACTACAAAAGGACTTTGAGACAGATTCCTCCTGAGCCAAATTTCTTTTCAATTTCAGCTGTACCTTCGCCTTCCTCTGGAATTGTGGATTTCTGCAACTGACTTGGAAAAATCTTCTGCACAAAAGACCTTAAATAATCAGCCGTCACAACTTCTCACTAAGGACTTTATTTTTAAATTAGCATATATTTGGGTTAGATAGCAACAGCTAGATGAAAAATCCCAGAATCCCTTAATGGTTTGGCTTGGGGGGGACCTTTAAAAGGTCATCTAGTCCAAACCTGCAAAAGGCAGGAACACCTTCAGGTTAAGATCAATTACATGCATTTATCAGTACTTGGTGCTTGAGATTGCCACACCACAACATTCAGAGTCTCCCATGGTTGAGCTCTGAGACTGACACACCTGCAGTTTCTGCACAAGATTCAGCAGTTCTCAATGTCAGTGAGGTGCAGTGGTACACACAGTGTTTGTAGCCACGCTGTGCCAGCACACAGAAATTACACTCTGGGTGTTTGAGATAAAGACATGATCGAAGTTGCATATTTTTTCCAGAACAGCAAGAGTCAAATTTAAGATTAAATATCTTAAACTGTACAAGAACTGGAAAATATCTTAGACATTAACTATGAAGCATCACATTTCTGTGTCTTGCTCCTAGCTTGAACCAAAACCTTTCTAGTACAGTACAAGTTTAGACCAGGATTCACACTGATAACTGCTCTGCACATGCTGTCTTTGGCCCTGCTTTGGGTGTTCACTGGAAGCAGGACAAGGACAGGCCCTAACAGCGCAAGTGATGAAATACAATGATGACAATAAACATAAAATGAAGAACTTGACCCTGAGTGCCATGTTCTCTGACATCAGCCAAGCAGCAAAGCTTTTTAACACCAGTACAGCAGTTTTGTTCTGCTATCTGTCAGCTTCTGAAGATCCCCCATCTTTTTGACTCTGCACTCTGGATTTTTGTTGATTCCCCATAAATGGGGTGTCTTGGAAATACTAGGCTCCAACTGGCTTGCATGCTCTGGATTTGCAGGCCCTGGAAGGTCCTTGCAGCACTTTTAGGCTTCAAATGTCAGATCTGTATTTGGGGTTACAGTGCCTACAGTTTGTGCACAACAGGATCTCTGCAGCCGAATGGGAATCAAGGTGTATTTCCACATCACAGACATCGGTCAAAATGTTTTAGTTGAAACATTTTATATCCAATAAAGATTTCAACAAAATGCTGCTGAAGATTTGCCAGTCAGTTGTGTTCCTAAACACCCCTTCCAGGCTGTTAAAATAAAAAGCAAAAAAACCCAATGGTCTGCCTACCTCTTGATTCTTATGCTGCCACATAAATCATAAAAATGTTTAAGTGCTGTATCCTCTGAGCACTTCTCTATGGCACAAAATATCCCATTTTATGGATAAAGTAGTTCAGACACAGAATAAATAACTTATTTTCCCAAAGTGATGACATTTCTTCAGACAATCAGGAAAAATAAAATGTCATACACAGCTGGTCTATTCTGCTATCAGAGATGAAAATAATCTTGGCATAGAAAAATTGCCTGTATCTTTAAAAAATGGACTAACAGCTAGAATAAGCTGGTAGTTGTATTTCATAACCTGCAGTAATGTCTAATGAACATAAAAATATCATTAAGGGGTAAAAGTGCCTTTAACTGATTGATTCCTAGATTGATGCATCCAAATTTGAAAAAAGCAATGATGGATTAATGTTTTTAGTGTGCACCTATCATCTATAGGATTTGACTTATAGATGGTGACATCCAGAATGAGGAATCTGCACTTCAGTCTTCAGAGATGATAAACCAGAAGGAAATGTAACCAGAAAGATGAAACTTGATTTACTGTATCCAGATATTTTAACAAATTACTTTCAGACCTAAAATGCTTGGTTAAAACACTGAAATTGCATCTCAGAGCTCCCTCTTGTAACCCTGAAAACTTATCAAAGGAATGTGCTATTAGTTAGTACTGCATTACCTGAAATAAAAGTAGACTTATAATAAGTACAAACAAAGATAGACTTAAAAAATATACTATCTGTTCACTTGAAGTAGCCTTGTGAAGTATATTGAGACTTTTTATTGGTTTCCCAAGTTACAAGTGTAGCTGATGGCCAAAATCAACAATAAAATCATTGATTGGTAAGAAATTAAAAATAATAATTTTTTTTATACTTCACAAATGCCAGACTTGCACATATTTGTCTTTTTTTTGTCTAAGGAATGATACTTTTTTTAAGCTATAGTGGTAATTTTTCATGAATGGCAAATATTTTAATGTCTTGCAACCATTTTAAGCAGTTCCCATTCCCTTCTTCACCTCTGTTACTTCATGTACAGCAATTAATTAGCATTTGTAAAAGTGAGTGGGAGGACCCTCTGTGGAGAAGGCAAGAAGTGGCTTTGGGGAGGAGGAGAGCAGATGATGAATGTGCAGGGTTGAAGCAGTAGTTAACTGAACAGAAATTTTCTCTGTTGGGGCAGTGTCTTGCTAAGAGACTCTGCTCTTTGTCACCACTTTCTTACCAAATTTTTCACCCCCTTACTCGTGATGGATTCCAATCCTACCCTTATGAGGCTGGGTTTTATGAGGGGAATACAGGAGAGTAATTATACGTTATCTGTGTGTGTCTCTTCTGGTTTCACATCTCCATCACTGGCTCACCAGCCAAGACAAAATAATTTTTAAAAATCACTTCTAAATTTAAAGAGACCATGAGTCAGACTATACCAGCATAAATATACTTTTTTTTTTGTAACTTTCTTGCTTTTTGATGCTGAGAAATAAATGTCAATTCTGTATGTTTCCAGGAATGTAGATACTGGTACATATCTTATGTTTCATGTCCACATCACAGTGTAGACCCATTTCTCTCATAAACATTCCCAGGTGAATTTAGAGTTAATTGAAGGGGCTAAGACAACTGAGAAAACACTCTCAGCTTGTTGGTCAAACTAATGAATCCAGGACTGTGAGCTCAAATTTATGCAAATTTTCAAGAGGAACTTAATGCTGAGAAACATCAATTCAGTGAACATGTAAGCAAATGAATGATTTGAGTCATGTGAATGTTCCCACTGGGATCAATAAGCTGGCCTGTGTTATTGCCACAAAGCATACTAGAATAAATGCCCCTGCTGAAAAATGAAGGTGATACTGCAAGAAGCCCCATATAAATGATGAAATCCAGAATTAAGGTACAGAAATGAAAAATAAGAAAGAAGAAAAAATGGAGAACAATAAACAATCTTCAACATTTTACTGACATTCAAACAGTGCTCATGAATGATGCAAAAAGAGAAATATATGAAGATTTTTGTCAAGTCAGGGCAGAGTTGTTCTATCTGTTTTTGGAGATAAACTCAGAACAGGCTACTGCCAAAATCAACACCCAGTTCTTAGCTGCCTTGACCAATTTCCAGCTCTAATTGAGGATCAGGGCCATAATTTTGAGCAAAATACCTTGCCAGTCCTTTTTAAAATGTCCAATTCTCAATTTGGGTTTTCTTTTGTATTGTGAAGTACTTCTAAGTAAAATTGCTTTTATTACAATTTTCAGAGCATCAGTCTCTCTGGGAACAGAGATTTTTTCTTTCTTTTGATCTTTACATTTATCTCTAAAGAAGATATTTTTATTCCTGCCACTTTCTTGTAGAAGGTTAAAAAACTTTGTCTCTTTCCATAGTTACACTACACTTGTCCTCTAGTGATCCAGCAGCTACACATGCTTTCGGTGGGATAAGTGCTGACACACCACTGACTTTTCCACCAGAACGACGGCTGCAGATTTGGCTCCTGACCACACCGAACGGTGGAACAAATATAGGAACTGACAATGCCATCTTATGGTGGACATACAAACTGCAAATGCAGTCTGTAAAAGAGACACAAAAATGGCTGTTGATCTGGCTGGGTAAAAGAACCATGGGGAATGCTTAAGGATGCAGCTTGAAGTGTGGAGATGAATAATTGTTGCTCTCCAGCCTTCTTTAAGGGCTTAATCCCAGTAGGATTAATTTAAATGCCAAAGCCGAAGACTTGGTTTGTGATGACAAGTGAATATAGGAAAGGAAAAAAAGAAAAGGGAGAGAGAAATGCTCTCACATCCTCTTCATATTGACTTTCAGTTTCTCTTCCCACCTCTTATGGTCCTTTAGCACAAATGCAGCACTCACTCAGCATGGATGACATGCCCAAAGCATTTCCATGCACAGCAGTAGGAACGTTTTGCCCTGGAAGCTGGGGTATCCAGCAGTTAGGACTGTGTCTGTAAGATGCCCAGAGGCCCAGAAGATGGCTGAGACACAAAGACCACCAAATCCAGCAATGTGCATTCCTACTGGAGAGGAACTGTCAGTAAACCCTTCAAGTTTCTATGGGAACCACACAGATTTTTATCATTGGTTGGTCATTACATTGGAGCTCTGACTTAATAACTGCTTCCTGGAAGAGAAGGAACACTAAAGCAAGAAAAAAAAAAAGTCATTACTTGTCAAAATTAAAAGAAAAATCTTGGTTTTCAAACAGCAAGAGGTTGAGGTTCCTCTGCTCAGTGTGAAGGCAGCTCAGGGACACGTTTGTGGATAAGAGAAGATGGGGTTAACCCAGGCAGAGATGAGGTTTCTGTGCCAAGCTGTCACTCCTGTGCTTGGGGATGAGAAGCTGGATTCCAGCGAGCCCAGACTCTTTGTGACAGCTGCCAACAGGAAACCATCCTTACACGTGGTGGGCTGTGGTTTCACTGTTGGGGTATTCCTAGTGTTCCTTCTTCTCCTTTATGTCTGATTTTTTTTTTTTTCCCTTAAAATGCAGTGGAAGTTCCTACAGTAAAACAACATCAGACAAAGCTTGTCTTGTGACAACAAAAGTATTGTGAATTTTACCTGTCCTCAGTGAACACTCTTCCATCAGCTGAGAAAGTGTGTGAATATACATTTTGGAACCATTTATGCAATTTCTACCTTTTTTTTTGTTTTGTTTTTGCTTTTGATCTTTACTTTTCTGTTGAGAAATTTAACTCAGGCCAATGCCCTGAAGGAGAAAGAAAGTTGCCTGGGAGGAACTGCACACATGCTGAATATTTATACAGAATGACAATGACATTTGACTTCAGGTTTTCTTTGAGAAAAAAAGGTTCCATTCAGCTGTGACCCATATCTCTTTGTCCTGACAAGCTGAGGAAAACATAAAACATTGGACCAAAATTGAATGAGTCTTGAATTCTTCATTTTGTTCCCAAAAACCATGGACTTAAATTTGATACATCTTTGTGGATGGATATGTTTTGGAGTAAATTTTAAAAATTTATAAATACTATTCTTCCTCCTCTTTTTCCGTAGCACAATTTATCAAGTGCTGTTCAAACACATCCATAAATTTAATTCTTTTTTTCCCAAGAACCTTGTTTTTTAAAGAGTAAATAGACTGAGTACAAGGAGGGTGTGTCATAGAGGAAAAGTAGCTGTCATGATTGCTCTCTTTTTGGTAATGATATATGTGGGGTTATAATAATAATATATAAAAATAGTGCCTTATAAAAATAAGATATAATAATAGTTATATAATAATAATAATGCCTTCCACTAGTAAAATTTGTCCTACTTTTCTAAAATATTCTAGCATATCTTGAAATCCTATAGCTCTGTAAGAGTCACAGTCCATTAGGATCTGGCTGGATCGTTTATGTGATTAGGAGAGCACTGCTGGGAAACCGGAGTAAATATGGAAAATAATATTGATGTCTTGACACATCAGGATCTGCAGCATCAAAACTTAATGAGTCCCTCTTGAGGCTGCACCCAAAATAACCTCTTTAGAATTAAATGGAAAGCCATGGTTCTGAACACATGAAAAAGCCCACTGTGATCTCTAAGCCTGAGAACATTAAGTGTTGTTTAGTTCTACTGTAAAGCCCTTTAGTTTTCTCCATGAGTTCATAGCCCGATTCCTCTGTGTAACTATTTAAATATCACATTATGACAATATTGATGCTGAGTACTGAGGCACTCAAGAAGCCACAGGTGTCAAAATTAAAGCAGCTTGTTCAACTTTCACTCACCACTTTGTGCATAACTAGCACACTAAATCTTGTATTATAATGGAGTACTTGGAATGGAAACATTTAAATTCAGTCATTTTCCTAGAACAGTAAACATAAAAGACACAATTTATTTGTAAAAGATAAAACTACGTAAATAATTTTATTATAAATCTTTATTAAATATCTGAGAAAGAATGTCTTTCAGCACCCTGCCTAAAGAAGAGTTTCTGTTTTTCACATCAAAGCTTAAAAATCCAAATCAAAACCTCACCCCTAGCTCAGGAATTTGAATCCAGCCTTGCCTTACTCCTGAGCAATACATGCTACCCACTATGCTGCACAGCTGTACTACATTTTTCTTGCTCTCCTTTGGTGATGAATCTAAGCAGTCTGCATGTTAGCTGCAAAGTCACAAGGGTCACATAAATATCTGCAAGATAGGCAGACTATGATGCTTCTGGAATTTTTTGAAAAACAAGGGGAAAATAACAGAAAATAAAACAACCCATCTGGAATCTAAATCAAGGGTTGTTTACCTTTTAGCACACACAAACAAACCTTCCAAGGAGAACATTCTATCATCCTTGCTCTTTGCGTAATACCTCTGGGCCCTTTTATAACATGTAACTATCAGATGCCAAAACTCCCAACTCACACAGATTATTATTGCAATGCTTGGAAAGTTATTCCAATGAATCAGGCACACACACAAAAAAAGAGAGAGCTATCTCTGTTCATTCAAAGGTTGTCCCACAGTTGCTTAAGGTTATAGTCTGATTCACTTGGCTTCTCTAGGTTTTTCACAGCTAGCAGAGACCTTGGATGCTCTGAGACTCCTGTATGCCAATCAAAACAAATTCTTAATAAACAAAGAAATCTTGCCTTTGAAATCCAGGGAGAGTCGTGCAGGCGAGGAGCAGCTATGCAATATTTTCCTTTCTGTCAAAGCAGCAGTAACCTTCTTAAAAGAATTCAGAAAATGTAAAAAAAAAAAATCCTTTTTTCATGCTCCAGAACAGATTTTTCCCCCCTTGTCTTCACAGGATGAGCTGTTGGAGAATACCAGTGTTGTTTGATTTTAGCAATGAGGAGTCAAGCAACTTTATGCGTCATGACTATTTCAGCATCTGCCTCAGCAGAAGTTATAGCATGGCTTCAGAGAGAAATTACTCAAGTTTTCACTCCTTTTGAGGTCTGAGGACACTCCACTTCTGCTCATAGTGTAGCTTTAGAAATTTTGAGTGATAAAGATAGTAAGCTAAGGGCAAGTTTAGTTTTCCTTTGGAGAGTTTAGTTTTGCTACTAAAGCACAACTTTTGAAACACTCACAGGAGCAAAACTGGTGATTTAGGCCCCTGGAGCATGAGGGTACTCAAAGTGTTTTCAAAAATTAATGATAGGTGTGACCCTGTGAGTCCAAATGCAGCAGGATTGAAGGAGTGGGGGGGTGTGGTTAGTTTATCTCACCTTCTATTTTCCTATGCTTGTCTATTGCAGTAATGTATGAGATTCCTGTCAATGCCTTCCACTGCAAAGTCTTTAGCAGACTTATATAAAATATACTGATTTCAAATTTCTAATAACCCAAGCCATAAGCCTGTGTTACCCAAACAGCTGTTGTGATTCTTATGGTTGTAGAGATAGAGATGGCTCATCTAAGAAAGGCAGTATGCTCAATTTACATCTATCCTTTGGCTGAGATCAGTACCAAAGCCTGAGAGATCTTGTTGTGTATTAATTACAAGGGGTTCCATGTGTCTTGAAAAAAGATGTGAACAGCATCAAGAAGCTGATGTTTGTGGAAAAGCACAGAGGGAAGGCAAGAGAGCATGGCAGTATCCTTGGAGTCCGAGATGATGAGCTTCCTTTGACTAGGACTGATAAAATCACGTTAAAGAACAATTGTAGACTGCAACAGAGGTGTCTGTAGAATGAAATGCATTTGCAGGAAAGGCTTGAAAAGTCAAGAGGCTCAGACAGAGTACAAACATCTTTTCTCATTCTCGTCTCTCTTTTTTTATCTTGTAAAATATGACCTCTCTCCAAGGATATTTCTGGAAAGCAGTTATAAGAATTGGAGGGTAAGACAGGAGAGAAGTACAGGGAGCAAAGTTAACTCCTCCCCATGTTGGCCATGAATTTGTGACTACCTGTTTTGATTGTGGAGAAAGGAATTGCCTAATGTCCACACGCTCATACCTCTACAGCACTTTGCTTTAAAGGGGATTTGTTGTGATTCATCAAATAACTCCTCTGAAACAGTTGGCCTAAAAATGTCCCTCATCCTTTGCTTTTATCTTGTCTGTTTAATTGCTGATTTAAATAATAATAATAATAATAATAATAATAATAATAATAATAATAATAATAATAATAATAATAATAATAATAAT
>VZUI01026599.1:0-45673 GCA_013401135.1 Cettia cetti | reverse complement strand
ATAAAATAAAATAAAATAAAATAAAATAAAATAAAATAAAATAAAATAAAATAAAATAAAATAAAATAAAATAAAATTAAAATGCCCTGAGAATGGCAGAAGGCTTGCCCTGTTATTCCTGTTTAATTTGGAGGCTTGTTGCTAAGCCACAGATTGGAAAAGATTTTGTGAGTAACCCTGTGAGCCATCACAGAGATCGAGGAGGTTGTAGTCTGGAAAATCTCATAATAGAGCCAGGTGTAAACCTCTGGATGTGCCTAGATAAGCAGGGAATAATCCTGGGAATGGGCTTGGGCAGAGCCTAGGAATGTGCCCAGGGATGTGCCCAGACCCTTTGGACATGCCCAGGCCTTTTCACCAATGGTGTCCACACACTGACTGTGAGAGGAGCAGGCCGAATCCAGAGGGATGAGAATCCACAGGGATGAGAATCACCTCCAGATCCAGCCACTAATGAGAAACCTGCACATTTCCTACAGCCTTGGATGTGCACATCTGCCAGGGCAGCACTGAAAACCAGCTCGAATGCTGTTGCTATTTTGATGGCATTTTCAGACACTGTAATCACCCTTCACTGGGCTGGGGAAGAGGCTGGAAGAGGGTGTGGGTGTTGTTGATGTATCCATATCAGCCCACTGCTTCCAGAAACTGCACAGTCACCGAGACATTATTCTCAGTGTTTGGCACCAAGTGTGGATTTTAGCTGATGCCCGACGAAATGCTTAATTTATTTATATGCCATAGTTTTAGAATGTGCCAGATTTCTCTGCTGTCTGTTTGATGAGTATTGGCTCTCACAGCTGTTATCTTGAAAATTGGCAACATGCTCATCAGCATGGTATTTAAACTGAAAACCAGAAAAAAATAGGACATAACTAAGAACCTTCAAATTTTACCTCCTGTTTGTGCTATTAAAATCTACAGAACCACCAAATGATAAAACAGAACTTGTGACTTTCTGGAAAACACTTTGGTCCAACCCCCTCTGTTCATAGCTGCAAATACAGAGTCCACACACTGATAATACATAATTTAGATATTATATGCCCCTTTCCAACTGGTTTTTGGGAGACTGGAAGAGCTTTGGCTCTCCTGAAGCCCACATTTTCCCCTAACAGCATATATTTGAGTATCCTTTAATGGACTTTCCCTATCCCACAGCTGTCATGCTGGAAAAGTCTTCCAGCCTCATCCTGGAGCAGGGAGGGCTGAGCCCAACCTAGTACAAAATCCTTTTTATAGGGCTTTTAATTAAGGGTAATTGATGTATTCATGGCAGACAGCCAGACACAGAGTTGGTGCACACCAGTAAGTCTCAAACTGTGGGCCAAGCAAGCAGAAGAAAATAACGAAGAAAAGAACTTATCTGCTTTATATAAAACACACAAAAAGGTTTGTGAGAATACTGCCTCAGATTCCTGGTTCCACGTGCCATGCATTGGGGGGACTGACTAACATAATGTAAGAAATAAATACAATTTATTCAGCATGGCCTGGTCAAGTCCTTTTCGAGTGCTTCTGCCATTTGAGTCTACAAAATCAATATGTGCCTTCTTGTCCCACTGTGCACTACAAGGTCAATTTTCTGTCTGACTAAATGCAGCCTCAGTGAGGATGATTTCAGTTTGTTTGTCATTTGTTAGATATCACAGCACCGCTCTTTGCACAATATTCTTTGTGTCAGTAAGAACATTCACTGCTTCTCTGCCAAAGGAAATGTGGATTTTTTTGTCAATTTTAGCTCCATTCAGCACTTTGCTTTAAGAATGTGTTTCATTTGGAAATGCACCACGGCATATTGAACCAGATAAAACATGCAGATATTGAGTTATCCACTTGCACCAAAAAAATTAAGGGAGTTATAAAAAATATTCCCAGATGTGAAAATCCAGATGGATCAAACTTTTTCTCCTACAACCTATTAAGAGCAATGTTAACAAAACCCATTCAACCCTCCTCTGCAGGAAAATGGTATTTGAAAACTTTTTTTTAATAAAACAGGTATCATTTTGACACCACCTCACTTAGGGAAAAAAAAATAATTTTAAGAAACAATCTACCCAATTCTGACATCCAAAAAGATGGGCTTGGGTGTTCTAAATGCTTAAAACCCTAGTAAAAAAGTATAAATTTATCACAATATATCCTTTTATGTCCTCACTCCAAAATTCCATATTAAACCTTTGGCTTTTTTATGTTCTCCCTTCCAGTTCAGGACATCTTTTCCCCCCAAAAATCCTCTAAGCTATTTCATGAGCACAACATCTGTTTTCTGACCCAGGCAATGATGACGTCTGTGGAACGGTCTCAGTTACTTCCAGAGCAACTGCTCTTGGCTTTGCAAAGAGTACAGCATTATTTCTGTACAGCAGCTTCCAGTCCTTTGGAACTGTCCTGGGATTTAAAATACATATTGAAGTCTGATTTGATTCTCAGATTCAACCTCCACACCTGTGCAACAGGGTTACTCTCCATGTGGTGGTAAATGAAGACTGAATTGAGTCTAGCAATGAGCCCTAGCTTTGGTGCAGCATCAAGCCCCTATAGTTGTGCTACTTCTGCAGAACAGGGAAAAGCAAAATGGACAAAGCTTAAGTCTGTCACTTCCAGAATCAGCTCTGCTCTAACCCCCATGCCCTGGCAAAGACAGAAAAAAAGGATTTACAAATACAAATTCAGAAGAACTGAATCCTCACGACAACAATATTTTTTTTTTTCAGTAATTATCCTGATGTGCTGTTCTATGCCTTATATGCAACATTACACAAAAAAAAAGCTATTAAAAGTACTCTAGTTCATTTGTTTTGGGAAGTGTTTACATTTTCTGTACATGTTTTATTTCTATTCCAAAGCCCTGAAAGATAAAGTCCACTCATGTGCAGGTAAAATGTTTTGGACACACAGAGCATAGGGCAGGTGCTAAGGATGCTGTTCCCTGCATCTGGCAGGAACATCTGTACAGGCTTTGAGCTCTCACAAGAAAGGAGAGGAAGGGAAAGCATGCAGCCAAGAGCTCCCTCCACATGGTGTGTTGCTGCTTGAGCACTGGCCTGGGTGGAAGTGACACCCTGGTGTCCTTGTTGCACTTAATGACTACAGGTGGTTGCTTTCAGTCCAGCCTGGACTACAGGACTCGGATTCATGCTTTTTAACAGAGAGGGAAAGCCCCAGTCACTCATCACATCATGCACAATGCCAGGGGACGGGAGATGAACCGCTGACAGCTCCATGAAACCACACAAAACGCTCCCAACACGGCTTTTGGAGGCAAAGTCCTTCAGAACTGCACCAGCCAGAGTCAGCCCCACAAGCTGGGCCTGCCCCAGCATACAGAGCCTGGGACAGCCTACCCACAGGCTGTGCTGATTGTGCCTGCAGGGCGCCCATCACGCCACTGCTTTGTGCAAGGTACAAGCTGGTTCCACTGAACTTGCAAGGGACAGTGTTGGAATATCAGAGTCAAAGCAGCACTAGAAAAAGACCTGGAGACACTTATTTGTCTCATGAACTTGGTATTTTACACTATTTAGCCACTATACATTTGAACCACTCAAGCTGCACTTGAACTGTAACAGACATTCTGGGCCCACCCAAATGATTCTCAAGGTCAGACTAATCCTGTTAACACATTCTCTCATTGTAAAGTGGCACAAAGTTACACCTGACTTGCAAGATAAACCTAAACAGAGATCCCTTTGCATGCCATGCAGTTCTACCTAGAATTAATATCAGTTATTGAGAAAGAAAAGCAGTCTGTCACAAAGGCAAAGGAATGCCATTAAGGCTAAAGCTTTTTAACAAAGCCAACCCCCATTATCCTGCTGTCTTTTTTGCAGCATCACTTCATGGCAGGTTCATGCATTCCAGGAATTTTAACGAAGTCTGGCCCCCAGACCAAGCCTGTGTGGCTCAGCTATTCACCTGGGCAGTAGCTGTGTGTCTGTCTTAACCAGCAGACCAAGTCAGGCAAGAACATTCAACATTTGAAATCTTGGCACTTAAACTGTACCCACAAGGTCTGTGCAGACTCCTGCAGCAACCCTGTAACCCCCTAAAGCCAACCCCCCCGACTCTTTCAGAGTCCCAGGGTGGGATTTATCACAGGAATGGGAGGTCCTGTTGTTCTGCAGATGCAGGTTGTTCTTGCAGTCCAAACCATGGCTGCAGAGTCATGGATTTGCACTTGTGTCAGAACAGCAGCTGCAAAATACAGCTGAAAATTTTGACAGAGGCAACTGCAGCTGCAGAGAACTAAAATGAGCAGGTGGCCTGATCAGCAGGCTTTGGGAAGAGCTGTCCCTTACTGTGGCTTTTTTTGTTCTACCTTTTTTGTTTTTGTTTTTGGTTTTTTTGTTTTTTTTTTTGGCATCTCTAATTTCCTAAAGAAATGGGCAGAAACAGGAGAGAAAAAAAACTATCATCACCCAAAAAGCCTCCATGAGTTGACACAATAGAAGCAATGACTTCTTTGGCTTTCTTATGAGCTTTTGGAGCTTTATGGGTTTGGATTTCACATTTGAAGATATGTCCTCACCCTAAGATGTAGATTTCTAATTGCCACTACAGCAAATGATGATTTGTTTGTGTTTTAGGGATTTTGTTAGTTTTTCAGGAAGTGACTTAGTTTAGTCTAGCTTTCTAATGTTAAAAATTAGATCTAATACTGGTGTGTGTTTAGAATGCTCACTAATTCTAACCATGTATTTGATATACCTGATTGATAATGATGCCTTGTGGTACATACATGGTTTACTCCAGGCACTTTTTAAAACACGGGATCTTGATACAAGAGTTCATTTAAGCTGGAGGCAGGAGGAATCCTTCTCTGAAGGAGCCACTCTGCTCTGCTGGGCTGGCCTCAAGCCACACCAGGGAACGTCTCTGAAGCTGCAATGACAATTCCTGCTATGCATCTTGTGTACCTGGATTCAAACCAGTGCAAATTGAGCGGCAAAAACCCCCACCACACTCGGGGCAGACCCAGGCAGAGTCCAAAAGCCAAACAGGAGATCAAACAAGATCCAGTGCAAAGCCTGCCCTGCTGCAGCCCTGCAAAATCAACAGCTCCAGCCCAGGAGGGTGAGAGGGGGATCTGAGCATGGCCCAAGGCTGGAAGATGCTGATGGGAGTCAGCTAAGAGGGTCAGAGCCTCTGACACAGCCCTTGGGGACCCAGGACATGTGGGATCTGGCTGTGTGGGCACTGCAAGCCTGCTCCTGAAACGTGCCCCCTCCCTGCACTGAACCTCTCCACGAGCCCAAGGCACGAGCAACACTCCAGGCAGGACTCCACCCCCCCAGCACACCCACCACTCTCCCACCCACACATTATCAGCCAAGTGCCTTGGACTAAAGAGAATTACACCCTGACCAGTTATCTTCACTCTAAAGGCAGCTGCAGACTGATAAATGTCCGTGTGAAAGAGAGTGGAGGGGGATCAACCACAGCCTTTTAACTTCAGGCTTTCAAACCTGCTCACGTGGTCCCCAAGAAGCTGAAATACAAGTTCTCTCCCTTGCTCAGACCTCGTGCAAAGTCTTTCTGCCAGGCGCAACAGGGGAGACTGTGGGAGAGCAACCTCAACCCCACAAAAATGGGACATGCTAACGAAGATACTGACAGAACCGGACACCACCACTGAGTGCTGCAAAGAGAATTTACATAATGTTACTCTAACATTTCAGTAAAAAATGGCGTCAGTAAAAAGAGGCTTTCAAGAAAGACGTTACCCCCAAACACTCAGGGAGTGCAACTGAGAGAGTTTCTGCTAGTTTCATTTTGTTACATAAATCACCATTATTATTCTTATTATTCTTATTATTCTTATTATTATTTCTTATTTACGATGTTAAAAGAGCAGGAGGATACTTGAAATAAAAGGCTGTGCATGCACAATACCCACACAAATAAATTCCAGTGATCCACCCTAGCACCAGGCACGGTGCCCTTCCCTGCCCACTGAGCTGAGCCCTCCCTTTAGGAGGAGAAGGGGAATTCATCACCAAATATACAGTATATTGTCATGGAATGATACCAGGAAACAATACTAACAGGAGTCTGAACGTGTCCTTCACGTCACATTAATCTACTGTTTAACTCGGCAGAAAAGACAGTGAGGAAATAAAAGCTCAATTCACCCAGCCTGAGATCAAAACTGTCATGGCAATATTGGCAGGTTAGACCCTGATTCTTTAAATAGTACATTGCCTTTGTTAAACAAAATTCATTCTTTTATTACATAATAGAGATTATAAATAAATGTAAAGTGTGCATGCAGTCAACTGCATATTATACAAGCAATATCTATGTTAATAATTGCTTTCTTTGGCAGGCCAGAATCCAGCTGGACATGCAATATTTACATATCAAAATCCTTGGTGTGTTCAAGTCATATTGGATGCAAGTGAAAATATATATGTATATATATTTACTGTATACACACACATATATATATATGTATAAAGGTATATATACACCTCTGCATATATACTGTATACATATATACACATAGGTATATGCTAAAAGTGGATTTCATCTTTTTCAGATTCAGGTGATTCAGGCCTTGAAACACTAAAAATATCCTGACAGGATATCTGGGGAGGGGACTGGGGTGATAAATGAGACTTGGGGGAAGAGAGCTGGGATACGTTCTTTTCAGACAATATTTTTAAAATTTCTGCCACCTGCTTCTCAAGGGCAGCCATCCTGCTGCTTAGCAGCTGGATATCTTCTTTGAGTTCGTGCTTGACTTCCTGCAGCGTGGTTTGTAAGGCCTGCTCAGGAATGGGGTAGAAAGGACACCTAGCATCCGCCTGGATGGGGCTGTGCTCCAGGGGGCTGCGAGTCTCACCAGCTTTATCCAAGCGAAGGTCACTTTTTGTTATCCCACTGTCACAAGAGTCTGTTTTCCTCAGCGGGTTTTTATTTACACCGTTCTCTGAGTCATTGGACTTGGGGTCGTCGGACAGCAACCCCATGGACTCGGCCTTTGTGACGTTGTTCCAGTCCTCCTTCTTCTCCTCGTGGGTGGCCATGGTGTTCTTCAGGCGGAGCCAGCCCTTCCCGTTCCCGTTTTTCATCCGCATGGGGCTGTTCACCTTGAGACACTTCTGCTCCCCGTTCCCGTTGGGCTTGAGCTCCATGGCGTCGCGGTTGTTCTGCTTGACGGCCTCGCTGGTTTTCATGTAGGCCAGGGTGGTCTGGATGGGCGTGATCTGGGACACGGTGACCACGCTGGTGCCCGTGATGGAGGCCCCGTTCTGCACGCTCCTGCTTTCCACCTGCAGCTGGTTCCGCTCCGGGTCGATGTGGGCCGAGCCCTGATTGCGCATCTCCTTCTGCTGCTTGAATTTCTGGAAGAGTTTCCGCACGGGGTGGTCCACAGGGATGCTCAGGGTCACCTCGTTCTTCTGCCGCAGGCGCTCCTCTTCCTCCTTCTTGACGTCACTGATCTTCCTGAAGATGATCTGTGGGGGATAAATCCACAGCAGAGTCAGGACCCAAAGGACATTGCATGAAAATATTAACTTGAGATGGGTAAACAATCTTGAGAACATCCATTTCTCTCTTAATTCCTAATTCTGATCTTCCTTTCCATCTTAATTTTTTGTAGTAAATTGAAATGGAGATGATCAAGACACAGCAACCTCAAGGCTAACCACTATAGACACACATACCCCCTTTCTTAACAGGATACATTAAAAGTGGGTTGCACCTTTTTTCTTGATGCAGAAGATACTACTACTTGAAAAACTAAAAATACCCCGACACCAACAGAAGAAACTGAACAAAGAGAAGAAAGCAGTCGACAAAGAACCCAAATACTGTGATGCCAACCTACCCATTACTCACACTCATACCTGCTCTGTCACTACCTTTAGTACAGATCAAAAGGAAACAGTAATTCAGCAGGGACTACACAGCTGCAAGATAAATTCAATGTACACACCCTTCCAGAGGCTGGAAAATCCCAACTTGCTCAATAGTTTTTTGTTTTGCTGTTAGAGTTAGGTGTTTTTTAGGAGTGTTGGAGGGTGCAATTAGGTTCCCCATGGGCCACATGTGTGGCTTAATATACTTTACAAATGTTTACTGCAGAATTAGTATGTCTAATATGGGTAGGTGAACTGGAAACACCAAGGGGAAGCAGGGCTGTGTGTGGTTCCAAAACCCAGCAATATCCATCACTTCATCATGCCATGCCATTTAATGCTGAGTTATTTCACATGGCAGCGTGTCTCAGGCTGCTACAGAAAAAGGAATTTGAGCCTCAAGCTGGGAGAGGATCCAAAGAGCAAAACCTTTTTGTTGATTTTTTGCATGTTACTCATATGAGTTTATTTTTTTTTTTTCAGGTCAATCCAGTTTTCTTGAATGTGGGATTGAGGCAGAGTGGGGAAACTGGTTCTCTGTTTGACAACACTGAAAAGCAGCCTATGATTAAATACAAATATGGACTGTGAAGGGATAGTGTGGTAAGAAAAAGAAAACAAAGGAATACATTTGTGTATTTATTTGAAATACACAAATAAAACCCTGTATCAGTCAGCTGTAGGTTTTTGAAATATCAACTTGAATATCCTTATTTGAGTATCTATTTACTTTCAAGTCTCCCATCTTTCAAGCCTCAAAAGTCATCAGAGAAGTGCCACGATGGCTACAGATCCTTCACTGCATGAATCTGGGATGAGCTGGACTTCAAAGCTTCATTAGAAATCTTTCAGATGAAGAAGATATAGCCTTGCCTGCTGCTGATAGATGCAGCTGCTTACAATAATTTGGTTAACTAGCTTATTAGAAGCTCAGTTAAAAAAAAAATATAAACAAAACCAAGGGAGAACCATGGAAGTTACTTTCATCTGACTCCTCTGACCTAGATGCAGCGACACGTTCCCTCATTTGGAGGCTCCTTCATTAGCAGCTGCTCTCATGGAGCTACTCTCTCTTTTGGGGAGGGCAAATAATGGCAAGAGAAGTTGCCCTTGATTCAAAACTGAGTGATTACATTTAATTGAAGCCACACTCTCTAAAGGCAGATTTGGAAGGTGGGTTGTGTGTGATGTTTTGTTTGTGCCTCTCTTTCCCCAGAGAGCAGCGCAGCACCTCTGGCAGAAGATGCAACAGTGAAAGCAACCAGCTGCAAGGATGTGTCCCTACGGTGTGTCTCAGGGGACATGGCTGGCTCCTCTGCTGGTGTCCCTGTTTGGCTGTGCTGCTCTGCCTTGCTCTGAGTCCCTGAAAACATCTGCAGTGAGGGAAACACCCTCTGCCCAGTGCTTTAGAAGGTTGTGCAGTGACAGGACAAAGGGAGAATGGCTTTAAATGAGAGTAGGTTTAGACTGGACACTGGGAAGAAATCCTTTACTGTGAGGGTGGTGAGGCCCTGGCACAGGTTGATCAGAGAAACCGTGGGTTTCCCCATCCCTGGCACTGTTCCAGGCCAGGTTAGATGGGGCTCTGTGCAACTTGAGAAAGTGGAAGGTGTCTCTGCCCATGGCAGGGGGTTGGAAATAGATGATCTTTAATGTCCCTTCCCACCCAAACCATTCTGTTTCTGTGATTCCTCTGCTTTCTGGCCATGAATCTGCTTCACAGCTTGAGCACCCTGCTCTCCTGCAGCCAGCCTGTGCCTGGCAGCTGCTGTCCAGAGGAGTGGGGGATGCTGGAAGGGAGGCAGCTGCCACCCACCTGGCATGGGCCCACAGCACTTCCCTGGCCAGTGCAGCACTGGGTGTGCCACTGGGAAAAGCACCAGGCAACTCTGACAACTTCTGTCCTGCTGCAGGTTTATAAGAACCAGAATGACAGCAACAGAGACCACAGCAGCAGTTTTTCAATTACTCTCCCAAAGCTTGCACTTTATTAAAAATTACCCTCACCTCCCTTTCTCCCCTAGTCCAATCTTGGTTCTTTTGGCCCTCTCCTAGACTCAGTTCAAACCTTCCCCAGACAGAGGTTATCTTCCTGCACAGAATATAATTACCAGTGACTGCTGCTGCTGGGTTTGGCAGAAGAAAAACCTCTCTAACCTGACACCACCTGTACCTCCTACTCCTGAAGTGTGTCCTTAAAAAAGTCAGGAAACAACTTTTATAAGCTTTTTGCCCCAGAACCACTTGGCCAGGTGTCACTCAGATGGGTTGAGCCCAGTGGCAGGGGGGGTCTGAGCCTGAGTGCTGCTGTGACTCAGAGCAGTGCAAACACTTTGGGGGAGGCTGAAAGGGATGGGTGGCCAAGGTGGCAAATGCCATCAGATACACGATGTTGGTCTGGCTGTGTGAGGCCAAGAACACACTACCCACTCACAGCCTTGAGCTTTACCCCTACTTCATGCCCATGCAGAGGAGAAGACACACACCCAAAGCCCTGCTGTCACCTCCTCAGAACATGTTCTCTCAGCTTCTTGCAGGACACAAGCTGACAGAGCTCTTCAATGAATAATTTTCCTTTTCTTCTCTGGGGACAGAAAATGTTACAGCCTGGTTATGGGCAGCTCCTTTGGAGAAGCATGCCTGCTGAATGCTGAATTAGTGCAGGAAGTGCCCAGGCACTCAAAAATCCAGGAGTTAGCTGAGAGTCAAGAACTCAGGACTGATCTCCCTCACTGGAGCCCTATTTCCAATGGAGCAAAGGTGGGCTGATGCACAGCCCTGTGCCTTCTCCCCCCTTGGCCTTCTCATGTAACCTGTATGTGTTCACAGATGTTTATTATTTTCTTTTTCACTCTGAAATGCACAACTAAGCAGACTCCCACATCCCAGCTGACCCTGTGGGATAATGGCACTTTGGGTGGAGAGTGAGGTCTTGGTCCTCACTCTCCCACTGAACTCCTCTGCCAAGGAAATCATTGCACCCTGTGGAGAACTTCCCTCTCTTCCTTCCCCTCAGCCAAGGAAGATCTACCCCTAGCACAGCAAGGATCTAGTGTTGGTCAGGAGTACTTGAGATCAGTAGGATATGTACAAGTAAAAGAAAAGAAAGATCGTACACAGAGAAAGAACAGAAGAAAAAAAAAAAGTGAATTCTAGCACTAAGAGAGCAATAGTTATTTTCATTATCATTTTTTTTTCCATATTAGGAGATTTTTCATGTGGCTGGATTTAATCCACTTCCACAGTGGTTTAAACTAAACCAGAATAGTTAAAATGTGTTTACATTTACAAATGTTTACATGGAAGCTTAATTCTATTGATGTCTAATAACTTGAACCAGCTCTTTTTCTTTATAAATAAGAACAGAAAAACATCTCGTGCAATTTGACATTTCTATGCAGACTGAGAGAGCATAATTTTGAAATCTTAAATTGAATAAGCTGCTTCATTTGTCCCTGAGCCTTTTCAGAGAAGTTACACATAGGCCTGCCCAAATGTATGCCCCAGGAACAGACATAATCTTCAAAAGAGTTAATCAGAAGAAGCTGAATTAAGTGTGTATAGAGTTTATCTCAAGGAGTAAAGAGCCACACTCTTGTCTCACACCAAGTTCTAAATTCATTAATGTAATTAACAGACATTAAGTGCAGGACTTCATTTCCTTTATGGATTAGATTGTGAAAGACTGTTTCATGTGGCACAAATTTTGTCCCATGGAACCAGGTTCTTGGGTTTCCTTTTTTGTATTTATTTTGGGAAGAAGGGGCAACAGAGATGACATTAATTACATTAATTACTGAGCTGGCAAAGATGAAGCAGAAGTTAACACATAGCCAGCCATGGGGACTGAAATACTCCAGTTATTTATGAGGCAGGCACAGAGGAGACAACAGCAATTTGAGATTCTCCATGTGATCTCAACCTCAGCCCCGTTTCCCTCCCTTCCATACCAAGAGGTAACTCATGTCAGTGTGAACTCTGTCCCTTCCAAAGGGCTCCTTACCAAAGGTACTGGCAATGGATATGTCACTGCTGGAGCAGCTCCTGTGAGGTGCCAGCCCCAAAGCCAAGTGCAGATGAGGGCAACAGCAATGAGGAATCAGGGATCCAGCTCAGGGCTGAGGCACACACTCTGAATTAATGAGTAAAGCTGTGGGCTTTTCAGGTGCTTTGAAATGCATCCCTTGCCTGCTGTCTTTTTTTTTGTATCAGCACTGTGAAAATTATCCCTCCATGACCTTGCTCCATACAGGAGATCTACACAAAGATCTCTTAATAAGTGACTCCAAGGCAGGTACGTGAAGGGATTAAAGAGCTGGTAAAAGTCTTGAAGAATTACAGTGAGTTCATAAAAAGTGGCAGGTGTTTGACCAGAGATCATCCTGTCTTGTGCCTGAACATCCCATGCTGTTGTTAGTGGTTTTCAGTGTGTGCCTGCTCCTCTCCACAGAAATCCACAGAAAGGGACAGCCATGGTTCCAAAGGGAACACAGTTGTCATGGTGATGGATGCAGCCTTTGTGCACTGACTGGGAGGGAGAGAGGGAAGGAGGGAGGGAGAGCCACACAAAGCCATCAGAAAAACAAAGATTTTCACAGTGTGAAGACCCTGTCCTGGGAGAAATGGTTTGACTCAGCTCACTGGACATTTCTGCAGCAGAAACACCACACTTCAACCCCCACAGCTACATCCACTCAGTAACCACAGGTCACTCTCATTAAAACACAGACCAGGCTGACGTTGGTGCTGATCATCTCTCAAAAGTTTGTTTCAGGGGTGATTATCTTGTCTGCATCAATGTCTTGTAGAAGCCCCATCTCTCTTGCATCTGATTGTTCACAACCCAGTGTATTTGTCCAGATCCCTTTATTTTTTTTCCTATTTAGTACAGCAACATCTTAGAAGGCATCCCAGATCAGTGAGATACGAATTATAGAACCACAGAATCATTAAGGTTGGAATCAAGACCATCAAGCCTGAACCAGGTTAATAAATGTGAAGAAATGTAGGGCTCTTTCTAACCTGGACCCATCTGACAGCACAGGTCCAGAGCTGTACTTGAAAACACTGCAGATGGAGCAAGTGGGATAAGCAGACAGAGTTGGAGCTTTCCAAGTGATGGAGGCAGGATCTCAGGGAAATGCACCCTTCCTTGGACCACAATGCAGAGCTGGCAGCTGCTTTGCAGTTGGCTGAGACCCACCCAGCTGCTCCTTCACCAGCTTTCAGATCCCACCACAAGGATCTGGACTGGTCCACCTCATCCAGGAATGTCTAATTCCTGTTGAAAAAGGGAATTAGAGTGTCCTTACAAGGTCTGTTGGGCTTGGCACCCTTTTATACAAGCCTTTTTTTTTTTTCCTTTGGTAATACAAGAGCAGCCTTCCCTTGCCTCCTTGCTCTGAAATGACACAAGCTTAGCTGAAGCTGGCAAATAGATTTTAAAAGTTTTAAGTGGTATATCCAATATCCAATACTGCAATAACACAGATCTCATTTTCTTTGGAAATAATGCTGCAAGGCTGTACAACATAAATTTCCATAAAGATGTCTGCAAAAAAATACTATTAATTTTCACATCTTGGAGTGCGCTGTACAAAAGTAATTTACATTTTTGTCATGCTAATGTGGAAGGCAGATTTGTGTCAGATCCAGGATTTAGACACAGGATACCCCAGCGCAGATGAGTGAGCTATTTCCTGCTCCTGAAAATACATAAGACATAAATACATTTCCTGCTCCATAAAATACACCCAATTTCCAGAGCACAGACACTCAGAACAGGGCTCACCTACAAAGCCTCTGTCTGCATCTGAACTCACCCTCCAGGAGCCCTGCACAGCAGAGGGAGGAAGACAAAAGCACTTGGAAGGTGTGAGTCATTTCACCTGCAGCTGGATGTTAAAGCAGGTCAGACAAGCTGTACCCTGAGATGCCTGCTTGTCTCTGTGTCTGTACAGGGAGCTCCGTGCCTGTCGCCTGTGTGCAGACATCCTCCATGGATGCTGGCATTGCAGGACTCAAATCCCTACCTCTGGCAGTGCAAATGTCAAGGTTTGGTGCTGACCTTGTAAAAAAAGCTTCCTGTAAAGTTTTTCTCTGTGTATGTGCGTGTGTCCTGCACCCTTCATCTGATGTTATTATTACTTCCACCCTGGAGTGTTGGGGTATTGCCCCACAGCCTCAGGGCCCAGCCATTCCTTACAGACAAACTTTATTCTTCCAAAAGCTGCAGAGGAAGAAGGACCGACCAGGAGACTCTGACAGACTGCTGGCTCTCAGTCAGAGCTTGTGGAAAACTGGTTTTGCCTACATGGAGCAACTGGATGAACCACTAGCAGGGAAAGGAAAGCCACTCCTTCCCCCTTCACTACACTTCCCAGGAAAACCGTCCAGCAGGGGAATGGAGATGTCCTTCCCACAGCCCCTGGGAAATTGGAGACCACCTGAGGTGTGTCTGTTCTGTATACCCACCCTTTTGCACTGCAAAGCTCATCCCACTCCCAGGTGCTGTGGGATAGATCCTGCTTGGATCACTCCCACCACTGGCACCATCTCTGCCAAACCCAGCAAACCCTTCCCAGGCCATTGCTCTGATGGGCTCAGGGGGGTCTAGGATGCTTCATCCCTCAGTCCTTGAGGACTGGTCCCCTCTAGGAGCCTTTAGTTGTCAAAACAGGGCATATCCGGGATCCTCTTTTCTGATATTCTGAAAACTAGGCCAGTCAAGCCTAATTCCTAATTGTATAACCCTTCGTGAAAAGGCTTGCTCCAAAACTAAAGTGTTTTTAAAATCTAGGCAGGTCCCAGAGAACACGACTCATTATTAATACTTGATGTAAAAATGCTTTTAAATCTCATTTTTCTGATACTATCTTTAAAAAAAAACCCAAAAAACCTTTCATGACATTAAAACAATCTTCCTTTTTTGTTTACATGAAATAAAATGTGAATTTAAAAAGTTATACTATGAAAAACTGGACAGAAATGCATGAGTAGGAAGTGACCCCATACAAGCCTTTAGGCTTCTTCTCCTAATTCACTCCTGCAAATCTCTATAAACTCTTAGCTCACTGTATTAATCTGCACTCCAAGGATGCAGAGTAGATGGTTTGAAATGATGGCTTTATTGTTCTTCTGCTCTGTACACTCCTCAGATAGCTTCACTTTGATGTGAAATTCAGCCTCAAAAACAAACTGCTCTAACAACTCTTTTAATTGCTCTCCAGTAAATTCCCCTTAATCCTCCTGTCCCAGGAACTGCTTTGTGTTAAACCATTGCTCCATCTGCGTGTGAGAAAGGAATTCTGTCCTTGGCTGTGCAGTGAAATGACTGACTGCTGAGCAATTAGTTAATCTCCAGGATAGGGGTGTTTCACTAAACAGTCTTTCATGCTGGATTTTGGAGGAAAAGAAGATTTCTGTAGGTTAGTCTTCCAGCTGTTTGAAAGAAACAGTAAATAATAGCCTTTCTGCAAATTTCCATTGATCCTGACTTCACAGACATGGCAACATGCTACAGCAAAAGCTTCCTGCCAAGCACATTTTAATTTTGCTTTGGAGAAGCATTCACATGCATCCTTCCTAAGCAACTGCACAATTGACCTGTAAAGGATGTGAAGATTTCCAATCCAAGTAACAAAGTGATGTCACTTCAAGGAAATGAAAATTATTTCCATGATGCTGAAGAAGTCCTTTTAAGGGATATTTAATGGCATTTTATGTGCAAGGAAGTGGTTCATTCTTTTATGATTACTTAATAAAGATCTTTGTCCCCCAAGTTGCTCATCTAAAGAAAAATCAGGACATGTAATGAGGGAGAGGCCCTTCAGAAGAGCACAACAACAGCCAATATCTGATTTCCAAAGTCCAGAACTTCCATCATCTCTTTACTGCTTGTTCTGTGGTTTAGAAATTGATTCCTGTAGGTCAAATTTTAATCTGGTTCCATTTCATGTTCGCAATCAATTCTCACAGCACCTGAGTAGTCTTGCAGAGAGACATCTGTGCACGCTGGCAGCCAATTAGGCTGATCTGCATTTGTGAAAAAGCATGAATATTAAGAAGAAAGTGGTTGAGAGTTTGACCCATCCCCTTCATACTTGGTATGGATCTGACGTCATCCTGATTTCAGTTACAACACGTCTGGATGGAAGGAGAAAGAGGAGAGAAGAGGGCAGAGATCCAAGTCTCATTTGTCACATCCCCAGAGCATCGTGGCCAAACACAGAGAGCACCAGGCTGGGATCCACAGGGATGGATTATCCTGCTGGCCTGACCTTCAGCCAAGTGGGAAGTCCTGTACAAATCACTCAGCCTCTTTCCTCATGTCTCCATCTCCCCTGGTGTAAGAGAGGATAATAACACTGCCCTCATTTCCCCAATTAACTGGAAATCCCTCTGTCACTGCTAACTATTTACAACTGAGAGACTAAAACCCATGGCTGACAGCAGAGAGAGGTCACTGTGCTGGCCTGTTGCCAAAACTGAGGCAGTTCATTAAAAAAAAAAAAAATTGAAAAAAATGCGCACAGGTGCTCCCAGGTTTCAGCTCAAGATCAAGGCACAGGTGCCCTAAGACATTTAGGGCAGGATGGATGCAGAGCTACATGAAGTCCTGTTCTCATCCCCTGGGACATCAACCCCCTGACTGATTACCAACACCTACTGACACCTGCAATGCAAGGGAGGATCAGTCAGATCACTCAGCTGGTGTGATGGACACTGATTCTTTAGACTGTGATTACATGTTGGCCAAGTGTGGGGTGAGCTAAGGAGTCAGATTTCCAAATGAAATGCCAAAACCTTTCCCTCCCTTGGCAAAATTAGACAGTTTTTCACCAGTTACAAGAGTGTTACCTGAGACCAGCTCAGTTTCCTGAACCAGGAGCTCTTCTGTTCTTTCAGTCACTCAGGCCTGAGCACCTCCTGCCCAGAGATGCCTCCACCTTTTCATATCCCAGGGAAAAACAGCTCATGGACTTCCTGTGCTGCAGGTTCAGCTCTGATATCTGCTGGGGTCTCTCTGCTCGGAAGGGGATGCTGAAGAAGGGCACTGTGCACCTTAGGAAGCGGGGAGCTTTGCCACTGTTTCTAACTGAGACTCTGGAATTGGAATTGATTGCTTATTTTTACTGCTTTTTCACTCACTATTTTCTGTTTTCTTTGCTGTAACTAAACAGCAGATGCTCTAGCATGTTGCAGAGCATACAGATTCAGAATGATTTCTGCATTACTATCCAAGTGAGCAAAATGTGCCTTCCACATACAAAATTATTTCAATCAATAAACCAGAAAGGCTTCTTTGTTTATGAATTTATGGTGGGTTTCAACCAGGGTCTGTTGCTGCTTGGTTCAGGGTCAGTCTGTTGTAGAGTGAAGTACTGATCCGTGTGGCCTCACCAGGACTCTCACCATGTGCAAACACACAGAGCCCCTCTTGGGCTCCTGTCACATCTGGCAGCAAAGAAGTCCAGCTTTACCCTCCTAATTCCTTTTCAGGACCCTAAATCCTACACTGAACCCAATAAAAAGACTAAACTGGATCGGGTAGCTGAAATAATGCATTGAATCAGAGCCTATTCTGTTTTCTGTACATCACACAGACTTGGTTAAACAGGGAAATTGAGCAGGGAATGCTTTGAGTATGACTGCTGCAGTGCAACTATTACTGAGCAGTGTCTCCTGGGCACCCCTGTTCCCTCTCACTGGTTAGGTCTCTCCACTCTGGAGTTAAACTCATGCCTTCCTTCACTCGCTAACAACTTTCCCATGTAAACAAGTCTAATCTGGACTGATCCTTTGGTGGGTGAGCAAACTACTTGCAGATGTGCTCTTGGTGGAGAGTATCACATATTCATCTCTCTTTCCCCTTCCTTTTTCCTCCTTGCAGATGCAATTATTAGAGAGAAAAGGGCAAGGGAGATATTTCTCCTCTTTCTTTGTCTGGCGTTAAGGCAGAGAGAAGAGCAGACTTCTCTTGGTGGGATTTCTTTTCTTTTTTTTTTTTTTTCATTTTGCAGATGTTTCCTTCTCCTGCGAGAAGGGAAGCTGAGGTACTTACAGAAGGGGAAAGAGGAGCTAAAAATCCAAGCCCATTAGACCCAAGATCTTCCACTGCATGTGAAAGTGAATCCCAGCAAAGGTAGCCTCCACCCACCCCAACCAGACCCCAGACCATCTCATGACTTTCAGAGGACCCCACTGATGTAAAGAGATGGTGACATGTGGCACGACATGGCACACTACGACCACATTGTCACCACCAATCCTGCCAGCACATCACCATCAGGTACCCCAGTGCTTAAGAGCTGGAGAGAGCTTCCCACCACCTCCCAGCCCTGCTGAGGGGTGCTGTGCTCACTGCCAGACACTGCCCCCATCCACAGGACAGTTCCCAACTCCATCAGGCAGGCTGGGTCCTTGCAAACTTACATTGATTGGCTGCTGGATCAATATCTGCTATTGGCACTGGCCTAATGAAATGTCAGTCAGCAGCACTGACAATTGATCCACACTCATCTGTGCTGCAGATGAGTTACTGTCTCTGCATTTTACCAGGGATGATTAAAAGAAGAAAACAGCCTTCAGTTCTCCCAGGATGTCCTAAGGGGGACACGCTCCTGGGCAGGGAGAGGGAAACTCATTTCAAAGCCTCCAGATGACAGCAGGGTGGTTTGAGCTTGGGGCAGACTGCAGAAATGGAGAAAAAGTGCCAAAAGACTTCACGAGCTGCTCTTCAGCCTGATTTAACTTGGAGCAGAAAATCAATCATCAATAATAATATGCAGCACTAATCCACCACTCCCTGTATTGGAGGAAGTTGGATTTACGTAGCTGCCATTTGTGCCAGAGGCCAACACCAGGGCACAGAGAGGTCATGCATCACTTGCCCAGGGTCATTGAGCTGTTTAGTGGATAAGCTGGGGGATGGAACCAAGGTTTCCAACCTAAAGCCCCTGCAGTAGGAAAATCCATTACTGCAAAAAAGATTAAATGTATAAATATATTTCTTAGAATTAAAGAAGGTTATTAATGTAATAACAACCTTTCTTTTCACCATTGTCCTGTCTGGTGTGTAGAGTTCTGGATTTGAAATAATTGAAAGGGCTCAGCTTTAATTGCAGTTAATTGCTGGAATTAAATCCAGACCAGGAAAACTTACTGCTGTGGTTTGTGTTGAGAGAGGGTTGAGGAGGGAGGCAGAACTATTTCTGTTTATTTAGTGACAATTTTCAGAAGGTTGTGCTTTTCTTCCAATGAAAAAATATCAAAATTTTAATGTTTGGCTTCTGGCCAGCCCTGTTTGTGCAGTGTTCCTGCATATCACCAGCACAAAGCCACAGAGAACACAGGCACAGAGGATTTGCAGAATTCGTGTTTTCTTCTCTGTGTTTTTGCCTCTTATTGCTCTTTGCCTGAACACTAAATGGTCTCACTAAATGCCTAAGAGAGTCTCTCCATTTACAAAGTAATACATCAGCAAAAGAATTGCAAATTGTTCCCCAAATGTACTACTCTCTCCTGTCTGCTTTCGGTGGAAATTCAAATTAATTTGAATCATTATGGCTTTCATTTTTAACTTAATTATTACTGTACCAGACTATAAAGTGCCTGAAATTTAATCTGAAGTCTTCAGACCTAAAAAAGCATTTTGCAACGGAAAGATTTTTGATTTTTTTCCAGCTATATCCATTGTTCCAATAAAAAATAACAGCCATTGCTATCAGCCTTGCTTCTGACATTGAGAACATTCTACCTGGCTGTCAGACACCTTGGTTTTATACGGAATGTGCCACCAGCTACTCTGTTCCCTTCATCACCTTCAATGTTTTGTTAATTTATTGAAAAGCTTTTACAGCAGGAGCTTCAATTAAAACAGTGCACTTCCACTGCCATGCAATGTAGAACACCATCAGTTTTGTTTGGATGTGGCAAGTCAGAAATGAAGAAATAGTTTTAAAAACCCAAATGGAAGAGACAATGGGCAGGCTCTGTTCCTAGAAGAGCCAAGACATCATCACTTGTATTACAAAACAGGGAGGTAAAACATTCCTCACCTGAATCAAGGCTAATAACAGAGACCAGTTTAGTGGAGAGAGTCACAGACTCCAGACTCAAGCTAACTCAAGAACATTCCAGTATTCCTGACTGGAGCAGTTTTAGACTGATGGATGGGCAGTCATTTGTTTCTTTCCCATTTGCTTCTAGATGTCAGTCGAGGACCTGACCTTTTGGGGCTAAAAATGAGGGCCTGCCTATATCACACCACAGGGAAGGGCACCAGGACCCCTTTTGTCCCACAGCAGGGTCCCCCTTTTCCTGCAGAAAGGCAGGATCCAAGAGGATGGGGCAAGGCTTTTCTCAGTGGCCCCAAGCAGGAGAAAATGGACAGAAACTGCTGCACTGAGTTCCACCTGAACATGAGGGAAAACTTTCCTGCACAGTGACTGAGCACTGGAACAGGTTGCCCAGAGAGGGTGTGGGGTCTCCCTCACTGCAGATATTCCAGACCCATCTGGACACAGTCTTGTGCTCTGGGATGGCCCTGCTTGAGCAGGGAAGTGGGACCAGACGATCCACTGAGGTCCCTTCCAGCCTGACCCATCCTGGGATTCTGTGATTCTCTGACGAGCTGCATTCAGAACTGCTCTCATCTGTCTCTGCTTTCAAGCCTGAAGCTCACACTGCACCGTGGTTCTGCACTCAGCCAGCCAAACAAATGCCAAAATTACCTCAGTTATTCTCTTCCTATACAGCCAATTGCCATGTCAGAGAAGAATGAAGCTGCCTAGACCAAAGTCAGGACACTTCTGCCAGTGCTCACTCCCTTTCTACAGATCTTCTGGAAGAAGCCCAAACTCAAATGACCATTGGCCATGTCCCAGTGTCTGCCTTACCCGTGGGATGCCCTGCAAACAAAGCCACAGGGACCCTGCCAAGGGAGAATGAGTTGGGGCAATTCAGCAAATCACATCTGTGCTTCAGAGGCACAGCACAAAATCCACTGGCAGGGTGACCTGGAAATTCTTTTAATTTGAAATCAAGAGTTGGAAAGGATTAACAGCTCTAAAAGACAGGGTCAGCCCACTGTGCAATAGATGTGAAATAATTCAGTTAAACCATTGGGAAATCCAAATTTGACAGGAAAAGAAGACCAAAAGGTTATTTTAACTTTTAACATCTACTTCATTTAACTATAGAAAGCTTGGTGAAATAACCTTAAAAAGTGTCCCAGGGACTCTTCAAGTGAAACATCTCTCCCAGCAAAAGCAAAGCTTTTCCCAGTTGGGAGCTCTTGGTTGGCAGTGTGTGATTAAGGAATGCTGGCTGTTGGAACATGCTGAAATTGCCTTTAATATGATGACAGCCACTGCTTCAGTGGGGAGGAGCAACTTGGGGAGAAAAAAAAAGACCCAAGACACAAGCATGCAAACATTAAGGAGTATGCTTTCAAGAAGAAATATACCATGAAGAGAATGTGCTACTTTCACCTAAAACTTGTCCCTTTAGCCTTTAGTGGCTGGCATAGCTCTGCCACTGAGAGTGCTTTAGCTCAGGAGACTGAAGGAATTACAGATTTTAGAGGCGTCTGTAATTGTCAGCAGAGCAGGGACCTTCTACTTGTGGCATAATCAAATTAAATTAATTTTTAAAGAGCAAAGACCACATTTAAATGATTTTGCTAATGTTTCCTCATACTTGAATGTGCACCAGCAAAGAGCTCTTCCTTCCTGGGGCAGAGAGTGAAGGGAAATCACCCACAGCCAGGAAAGCCAGGAGGAGAGCTCTCCACCAGCTAGTGTGCTCTCTACCACAGCACGGAAACACAGCACCAGCCATGTGGAAATTCAGCGTGCTCCTCCCTGAAGCCACTTGTGCAGAGATGGAGCTGCTGATGACAGTGGTGGCAGAGCCCCTTGTGGGCAGCACCATGGGGCTGCCTACATGACACACACACCCTGAGGATGAAGTGTTCTCCCTGTCCCCAGAGGGACCACTGCCTGTTTTCCCAGCTCAGGAGATGTGACTGAGGCACTTGGCAAGTGGTGACTCAGCAGAGCTTTGCATTTATTTCTGAAGGGCATCCTCAGGAGGAAGAGGCAGCACAGGAGAGTTAACTGGTGGGGTTATGGGGATGGCATGAACAGATGGTGTGGTGAAGAGCCATTTCCTTCCCACCTGTACCCTGACTGCATTAAATCAATCCCTGGGCTTTCCTGGCAATGAGCTCAGGCTGTGCTGTGAAGGGTTTTAATGATCTGACCATATCCTGCTTGTGGGTATCCTTCTATTTGGCCTCCACATTTAATCCACCCTTGGGGAAAGCTCCTTCCATTTTCCTCATGTGCTTCTTGGTGATTTTCCCTCCTATCTGTATCACAGCCATCACCTCTCTGCTGGCTGTGGATCTCTGTAAAGCTCACCATCCCTTCTGAGATCCACAGCAATTCACATTTACATGTTTTTGTTCCCATCCATGTACTCAGGCACTGACACAGGATGCTCCACAGGGACTGAGCCTGCTGTTTTTCCAGCCTTCCCTTATCTCATTGCTCCAGACCTAAACAAATTAGTTTGTAATCCTCAGTATTGTATACTCTGGAAAACCTGGCTTTAAAAGTGATCAGAAATGACCTCCTCATGTAAAACTGGAGCCAATCCCCTCTTCCTGTCTGGGCCTAGAAGAAAACCCTATACCTGCACCAATAACAGGTCTTTGCAATCAATAACATTGATGATTCTGTATTTGCCTGTTTGTGGCCATGCTTCCCCCTGTTTACACAGAGTTTGTATTGCTTTCTACCACTCCCTGTGCACACACAATTAATGAAACACCAGCTGGTGCAGGATAAACACTGCTGCAGGGATGTAAAAAGACACTACACAAAAGTACAGATCTCTACCTCTGTTATTTTCCATCTCAGATGCTGTGTTTTCCTCCCAGAGCCCCTTCTGAGCTCAGAAACTTTGGCTAAAGCATCTCCCTGCTTTTTTTCTTTGATTTTTTTTTTTCCTGATGTCCAAAAAAATCCAGCTAACCCCAAGCCTCCCATACAAGACAGCAGTTCTTCAGTCACCTTCTCCCAGGAAGGCTGTGCAGGAGGCTGGCTCTCCTCAGTGGGGTTTGCCACTTGCCTTAGTTGCTAGGGGAAACCTACAAATGTGCAGCTGTGTCAGATGTTAAGACCATGAAGGTGCTCAAAGGGCAGGAGCACCTCACCTATGCTGGCAGAGAGAGAGCTGGGCTTGTTCAGCCTGGACAAGGCTCCAGGGAGACAGAACTGAGAGCCTCTTCTGCTATCCAAAGGGGCTACAGGAGAGGTGGAAAAGGGGCTACAGGAGAGCTGGAAAAGGGTTTTGACGAGGGCACACAGCAACAGACAAGGGGAAATGGCTTTATACTGCCAGAGGGTGTTGCAGCAGGTCTCTTGTTAGAGAGTAGAAATGAGCCAAGACACAGATGTGGTTTATCACAGCATGAAAAGGGCCCTGGTTTATTCCTCTTTATAGCTCAGCCAGCCTGATTCCAACCATTCCCCGACTCTGGCTGCAGCAGCTCCTGCTGTGGGATTCCCTTGCAGCCTCTGACTGCTGGGTATTTCCTGCTGAACTCTGCCTGCAGGGATCAGTTTGCAGGCTCTGACTGCAGCTTTTACCCAGCCAGACTGTGACTGCAGGTTCCAACAACAGCTCTGACTGCAGCCCCAGACTGACCTCACTGCAGGGATTCCCTCTCCCCAGGCTCCTTCTTCATCCCCTTCCAGCTAATCCACTCCTTTTTATCACACTTATCTGTATTGGAGGTAGCTGTGACTCAGGGGCAAGGCTGTACTGAGGGTAATTAACACAGCCATTACTTATCAGACATGAAGTCACCTGTATTCCCTTCTCCTATAACAAGGCAGGTTTAGATTCAATTTAAGGAAGGAATCTTCCCTGTGAGGGTGGCACTGGCACAGGTTGCCCAGAGAAGCTGTGGATGTTCCATCCCTGGAAGTGTTCAAGGCCTCACTGGATGGGGCTTGGAGCCACCTGCCCTAGTGGAAGGTGTCCCTGCCCATTTCAGGGGGTGTGGAAATGATCCTTAAAGCCAAACTGACCCAAACTATTCTGTGATTCTGTAATTCTCTGTTCCCTATGGGGCAGGGCTGTTAATGGGGCCAGAGCATCTTGCCCTCAAGGAGTTCAGCAAGGCTAAAGAAGGCTGCTGGGTTTGCAAGCCCAGTCTCTGTCCCAGCAGATTCCTTACCATCCCTGTTAGCAGCTGTCTGACAGGTTGGACTGAACTTGAGCCCAACTGGCCTGGCAGGAAGCTCTTCACGGGACACGTACTACAAAATTTCTAACAAATGCTTTAAGTTACAGCTGATGGTTCATCAGGCTCAGCCAGGCATCTGTTTGGTACATTAATGCATGGCTGCACTGGGCTTGTAAATTATTATTCATGTACTTCTGTAGAACATCTTGAGGTTGTTGGCTGAGTCCTTCACTAAATGGGAACAGGGACAATTATTCACACATGAAAAACATGCATGATTCAACTCGTCCATTTACATTTCTAGTGTAGCCTTCCTTGGCAGGATGGCCAATACAGCTTGGGAGAAGGATGGTCATCCATAACTGAGCTGCTCTGGCCAGCAACTGTTCCATTTTAAAATGGATATACCTCACACACACGATGGAGATGGAAATTCACTACAGTGGCATGGAGTCAAGGCAGGCAGAATTGGTGAAAATAGGGAGGCTAGACACAGAAATAAATTACAGAGATGACAGGATGCTCTCTTAAGGTCAGGGTCATGGATGAGAAAAACTGGATGTCTGCACACTGAGAAGGAAGCAATGAGCATGAATGGAAACGCAAATTTAATCATAATAAAAAGGCTTCATTTCATCCAACCAGTTAGAAATATCCTGATTAGAAATGGCTGTTCTTTGCTGCTGTTATCTGCTGGTTGCTTAGGTCCCCATTTTCACATTTTTAAGGGAGTGTGAAGTGGTTTAGGCTCTCAGAAAAAGACAGAGCCTGTTCCTGTGGTAACAGGAGTGCTGTTTATAACAAAAAAAGAGGACAATGGACTGCTTCCAAAGGGAAATGTACTCAGGGAGCACAGAGAGGTAAGTCCCCCTGCTCTGGAGGTACAGTGACTGATGGAAATTTAATATAGGAAACAGTATGAAACACTTTTTTTGGCAGCTGAGACAGCTTTGTGGAGTACTAATAAAAAAATCTGATATTCACCCACAAGTCAGAGGGGAGGTCCCAAAGTTCAAAATATCAGAAGATCACTGACAGTTTAATTAATGGAGTTAAGAGAATCAGAGCTTTTAAAACTGCTCACACTATGCTCCTTTTTTTAACAGAAACCTACAACTAAAAACTATATTATGATTTTGTTATCTTCAGGAAGGGAAACAAACTAAGAGCTAGGGCTGTAAGCTCTGAGAAGTAAAAATATGGGGGGAAAAATGAATTAATAATACATATTCCTTCCTAGATGCACAGAATGTTTTTGGCTTTCAGTAAATTGTTCAGAAGTGCAATAATAGGAGACTCAGCCTATTTCAGGTGTTTCCCAGAATGTCACTGACCCTCCTGACAGCTCTGCCCACCTTTGGAATTTATTTAAGCATCTCCTGAATTTGCTCCTGCAGACTTTCTTTGCATGGGACCTAAACTGAGCCAGCTCACTAATCACAGCCACTGGCAGACAATTAAAAAAGGCACAGTCAATCAGCCATCATTAAGTTGGAAATGACAGGTTGGGTTTTATTTTTAACTAGTGGGATTCATGCAAACTTTACCACAAAGTTCCTCTTGTACTTTGTTTACAATTTAATACTTTGCTACATGCACTCTAGAAAGCAGCCCCAAAATACCTCTGAAAGCAAGGTAAATCTGGGATTTGCAGGACTGCAATGATTATTATGTGCTGAACCAGCACGTTTGGGCATTATTGCATCTGTGAAGTGTGAGCTGAAAAATAATAGATTAATGGATTTATACTTGCAGAGAAAATAAAGGCCTTACACAGGGAGTTTTATTCAGCATTTGAGAAGCTGTTTATTTATTTATTTGTTTGTTTGAGGAGCCTTTTTGGTCAAGTCAAGGCAAAAACCTAATAAATTAAATCAGTGCTGTCTCCATTGCAAAATTGCTGTGAAATTGTTACTGATGCTTTCTGGATCCCATTTTGGGCAGAGGCAGACAATTCCCACTTGGATGAATGCTCTGCCTGTGCCTTGTGAAGCCCATGGGGACCCACTGATATGATCCCAATGAACAGGCAGAAGTTCTCTTTCCCCAGCCATGGCTTTGGGTGCATTTCTACCAGCATTCCCAGTCTGGAAGAAGTAAGGTTTAGGGAATGAGAAGTCTGGGGTAGAAGCTCATTTTATACCCTCAAGTCATACTATGCTGTTGCTAAAATGTCTGGTGTTCAGCTCCAGGAAGCAATGACAGAATTAATCATCTCAGTTTTTTAACATTTCCCCCTTTTCTTGAAGTTAGTTATCAGCTTGAAAAAAAAATCATAGATCTGCACAGCAATTAGGCTCAGCAGCCCTGTAAGAAGAAATCCATTGCTCTGGAATAATTGCTTGGAGGGGTGTGAGGTAACACAAAACACCTCTGTCCCCACTTTCTGTGCGAATCCTGCCTGCTGGCAAAAACTTTCTTAACAGGAAATCAAAAATGAGATGGCAGTGTTCCTTCCCATTGCACCATGCACATTCCCTCCCCTTCCTTTGCAGAGGGAAGAGATTAAAAGCATTAATTTTAATCGATGACGGGAGGTAAACACAAAATGTTCATTTTTTTTTTAATATTTGCGAGATTTAAAATAGCAAACCTTTGATTTATTTTTTTATTAGCAGTCATGTCCTGTGCAAGCAATGCCACCTTGAACTGATATTAGCAGACAGCCTGCAGAATGCTTTCAGTGTCAACCAAGGTAAATATCTTAATTATGAGAGCTTTCTAAACAATAGTAATAATTCACAGAAAGCACAATAGCAAATAATCATCAATCTGGGTCTTCACTCTAACACAGCCAGCCACATTTTGGTCTCCCTATGGACGATGCCCATCCCTGACATTCCTGTTTGATGATCTTTCCACACACAAACAAATCACTCAGACTGCACTGCCTGCCTGAGGAAGGGATGCTCAAACCTTTCACTGGGGTAGATCAGCTGCTGAGTCCCTGTGTGCAGAGAGCATCACCCCAGCACACAGGATTCTTTTTTCTGCAGCCACACAATGCTGTTCAAAGATCCTTGAATGGGAAGTGTGCTAAATTGCCTATCATTTCTCAATAAAGCCCAGCAGACAAACAACATAAAATGACCTTTTGATTTAGATTTAGACAGGGAAGTTACACATACAGGAAAAGAATAAGTCTACCTCTGTAATGCCAAAAGATTATCAGGATTGGGTTCAGTCCTGCTTTTAACAGAGCTGGTGATTTGTCCCTTTTTGCTCCTACAGAGGCATGGTCAGGACGTCTGAGGAAGGTATTTAACTCAGAGATTATATCCAGAATAGAATATTGGCCTGCTGTACCCTGGGGGATTAATGTGGCTCTGAAACACCACTAAAGATGACAGTGCAGTGGCTGATCTCTGCATCTGCCTACAGTCTGAAGGCAAAGTGTGCTAACCCAGACTGTGCTGTGCTTCCCAAAGATCCCACGGGATATTCAGTGCTCTGGGTTAGGAGAGGAGAGGAGAGGAGAGGAGAGGAGAGGAGAGGAGAGGAGAGGAGAGGAGAGGAGAGGATCTACAACCACCATCTAATTCAATTGACTGACCACTTCAGGGCTGATCACAGGTTACAGCACGATCTTGAGGGCAATGTCCAAATGTCTTTTAACCACTGATGGGCTGAGGGTACTGGTGTTTGACCATCCTCTCAGTAGGGAAATGCTTCCTAATTTCCAGTAAACCTTCCCTGGAGCAGCTCTGAACCATCACCACACATCCTGTCGCTGGATCCCAGGGAGAAGAGATCAGCAGTTCTCTCTGTCCCCTTCCCCTCCTCAAGCAGCTGCAGGGGGCAATAAGGTCACCCCTCAGCCTCCTTTTCTCCAAACCAGACAAGCCCAAAGTGCTCAGCTGCTCCCTGCACTCCTTGCTGCCCTTTCACCACATTTGTTGCCCTGGATGCATTCAAGAGTTTCACACTCAGCCACGAGTGCAGCCACAGCCAAGCAAGAGGGAACCCCTGTGCTCCCTCTGCTCCTCAGGGAGGTGATCCAGAGGTGCAGTTGCACCTCATTTTCCACAGTCAGTATGACCTGAAGAGTCCAGAGGAGATGAGTGTACAGGAGATGAACAAGTGGCAGAAAGGAGAGGGAAAGGAGTGAGGCACATGGGAAAGAGCCCAGCTCACAGCTACAGAAGTGAGACAGCAAACCCACTCCAGCTCTTGCAGCCCTCACTCTGCTCCGACTGCCGTCCCACGCTGGCTGGCAGGGGCTGAACTTGAAGTTGATGCAGTTCTCCCTTTCAATTTTTATGCTGCTCTTCTACCTAGAAAAGTCACACACAGTCCTCCAAGGACTCACTTCCTTGCTTTGAATGCCTTGAACTCAAGTCTCCATGTCCCTGAAGAGGGGCAAAGACACAAGGAATTGCTCAGGGGAGCAGGAGATGGGAAGAAAGAGCTGCAGAGAAAGCTCTTGCCTCAGATCCCTAATTCTCACTTGGAAGGATCAGTGTGGCTCTCAGTGGCAGAAGGTGGAGGATGGCCTTTGCTGGGCTGTCTGTAACCACACAGCCACAAATAAAGGAATTGCTGCATTATCTGTACTGATAAATTCCTCACATGGGTTTGACCCAGATCCCTGAGCAGTTTCTCCAGAAATTTCCAGCCCAGGACCACCAATCAACAATTTGAACAGGATCATTTTATTTGAAGGCTTGGAGTGGGCTTTTCTCATCCAAGCACATTTGACATACAAGTGTAGACACCATCAGAGGTGATATTGCATATAAATCAGTGGAATGGTCCTTTAGGAAATATTGCAATTGAGTATTAACATTTTTGGAGAGAGCAGTGAATGCAATAAAGCTAAACAATAAAAAATCTTCAAGAATTTTCCAATGTGAAAGCCTTTTCAAGCATAATGGCAGCTGCAAAGTCTGCAAAGACGTGAACAAAATAAAACCAATTTGATTTTTGAGGCTGTAACTTACTTCCTCAGTAATCACGCTAAACAGTCACTAAAGCATAACTATAGAACCTAATTTTATGGGACAACATGTTCATATAAAATAAAATTAAAAAAAGAAACCAACAACAAAAAACCAGACAACTAAAAACCTGAGAGGGAGAGAAAAGGCCTGAGACAAGGACGATGCTCTGACCCCTTTCCATGTAAGCAAGTCACTCCCCACAACTGGTGAAGTGCAAACAGCTCTGAACTGAGCTCCTGCAATTGTGAGTAGCTTAATTCAGAGCTCAAAACCTGTGAAAATCCCCAGGGCCACCAGAACACAAGTGACCTTCAGGGGCAGGGGCTGTTAGCCGAACAACATCCTCTGCCTCTAGCATTGCCTCTGCTTCACTAATACAGCACACCATTGGGAGGGTCTGGAAAATGAAAATAGGGATGGTGAATGAACCTTGGGACAACCTTCACTTTTAGGACACGTGATTGCAGAATTCAACTTAAAATAAAGCTTTTCTCAAAACCACGTGACACAGAACTGACGAGTGATTCAGTCAAAAAAACCACATGTGATGCCTTAAAACCTCAAGCAAGAAGAGGAAGGCAATTTAAAAAGGAATTATTCTAATCTGAAGGAAAAAAGGAAAATAGGACGTGTGTGTTAACACAGTCTGATGGCCTCACCTGCTAAAAAGCCCCAGAGATTCAGTGTGCTGGAGGCATTAGACAACATCAGGTGCTCAGAGTGTTGTCCCTGGCTTTAAGAGCATCACAGGGGCTGAGCCTCCCCAAATGGGATTTCGCTGCCTTAAAGGCACTCATCTCCTCACATCTCCATGGCTCAATCTCAGCACACCTTCCAGGAGCAAACGCTCTGGGGTCAGACACGAACAATTGTCCTCTTCCCCAGCTGCTCCTGACTCACTCCTTTAACACAGCTCATGCTGCCCATGGTAGAAAACAGCAGGAGGTGACTGTGTGCCTTAAAAGCTGTGGCTGAAATCTTTGCTGTGTGGAAGCACAGGAGAATTTTAGCTGTGATTTCAGGAGGGACAAGATTTCATCCTGTTTTTTCCCTGCACTTGCACAGGCTGTGCTGGGCTTGCAGCTCAGAAGAGGTGGTATGTTAGCTGGTACAAATGGAAGCTATGATGAGAAAAGGAAAAAAAAAAAAAAAACAAAACAAACCAAATGTGGCTTGAGCAGGGGCTGTATGGAGGTAGAGCAGCACTTTTCCAGGACAAACATCCTTATTCTGGCTCCTGGAAATAAACACAGCACAGCACAAGTGCAGGAATGAGGTTGAGATGTGGGCATGGACAGTAGCAGGGGCTCAAGACCACTCAAGACCCTCAAAGCCTTCCAACCCAGTTCCAGGAAGGTCTGGAAGAACTGACTGAACATGGTAACTAATTTACATAAAAAATGAGAAATTTACCTCCAGGATGGGGAAAACCTATCTGTAAACAGGTACCCCCACAACCCTGAACACCCCAGCTGGAGCAATGCTGGAGCCAGGACTGGTGATCTCTCCTCCTCACCCTTTTTGCTTCTTTGTTGCTTTCATTCATCTCTCTCTTCCTCCGCTCCCTTTCACCCCACTCCTTTATCCAAAACCCACTGCTGTGTGCTTACACAAGGAGAGCAGGGACTAACTCATAAAAATCCCCATGCCAAGTGTGTAATTTACTAATGAAACTTTGCAACCATTTGCAGACCCTCTGACTTCTGTGGCTCCTTTTGAGCCACGATTTCCACCCTGGGTACTCACTTCCCTCTGACAATTGGATGCCACAGAGCCTCCTAAAAATCAGTCAGGGTTCCCCTCCTCAGGCCAAGCTCCATGGCTCAAGCTTGCAGAGAGGCCCCCTCCAGCTGTGTGAAATCTTGAGAGTCACTTAATGAATTAGATATTATTAATATTCTCTTCCAGCATCAGAAGGCATTAATTAACTCTTTGAAGACTTATCCCAAGCTCTGCTTTATTACTCAATCCTTAGAGGCAGCTATGTAATCTCATGTATATCTTTTCAGAATAATTATTTTCCTTGATTGAAAAAAAAAAAAAAAAAGAAATTCAAAGTCCTGGTTCTGCCTTGAAGTGTGCATTAGTGATGCCAGACATGCTGTAAAGATATCAGAGCACAAAACATGATATGCTGCAAGTTTTGCTGAGCAGATGCCTTAAGGAGGTCATTCAACATGCCAGGCTCTAAATGCTATTTGGGAGCGAGAAAACATTATTTTCCCACTTCAACAAGACTTTTGCTTCCCTGTCATGTGGAAATAACCTTTTGTGCTCAGTGCTATTATTAATTTATTAGCCTTTTGAATGTCTAAATGTTTTACTGTCTATGGACTGCATCAAAGTGCTGGCTGAGGGACAGGGCAGCACAAACACATGGTGTGTGCACCCAAATCCATGGATGTGTGCTTCAAAGAGCAGACCTGGTGCAAGAACACTTCTGCCTATGTATTTTTGACAGTGAGAACAGCAATTTTCTCAAGCACAAACCCCCAAGGAGCATATTTATGTCATCATTAAATGTCAAACCGTATGAGTGATGACTATGTGGAAAAAGTGCTAAGTATATATTTCTATAGAAATCAATTAAAGGAGACAATTATTTTCTTTCCATTTAGGTTACATGACTCCAGCACAAGCTGCTGCAGCACATTGCAGCTGTCAACCCAGCCTCACTGCCTGAACAATTGCTTTCTGTTCACCTGATGGAACTGTCCTGGATGGCACCAATTTTCCTCAGGGATGAACTCACTGACAAACGCTTCTGTGATTCCCAACAGGGAATCACGGATCCTTCCAGCAGACAGGAGGTTTGAAACAATCCCCTGAATAACTTTATGTAACAGAACTTGGACTGTGTCCCTGGTGTAGAATGTAGCATGATCTATTTTGTGCCCAGGACACAACACAGAATTTCTGCTAAACAGACTCTGGCATCTGACTGCAATGCCTGGCTGTTTCCAAAACAGTCACTGACAGAAACTGCAGGAGATGGGTGCAGTTCATCTGATCTGCGTGAGGTATTTAAAAGTTAGTGGTCAGGGACTCTGTGAAATCAAAAGGGGATGGTTTTCCCATCCCATACAGAGCACCAAAGAGGGGCCTAGTGATTTCCTCCTGGAGGAACCATTCTTCATGGGTTATGGAGGTGATTAGTGACTACCCTGGACATCATCACCCTGTTTTTAATGAAATGAACTCCACTCTGCATGTTCCGCAGTGACACAACCCTTCTTGGGCTCTTCATCTGCTCTCATGTACTGCCCACACATTCTCCCAAACAGCATTTCCTTTCCTTCTGCAAAATCTAACGTTCCTTTAGGAATGCTGTTCCTTCTCACTGGGAGCCACTGCCCCCATATCAAAGTCCATGTACCTGACACTGAGCTGAACAGCAGGTATCTCTGCTGAGAACATGTGTTCCATGAATTTTTCCACCTGGGTGATTCCCCATGCCAGGGCCCTGCAGGGAAACCAATTTTCCTTTAAAAAGGTGTGTGTGAGAGAAGAAATCCTGTGACAACTCAGCCAGGAGGCTACTCCCCACATGCATCTTTGGACTGCAGAGCTGAACTCCAGCACACTGCCCTGTCAGGAAGACATGTCTATGTTTTTCTCAGGAAGCCAGCTGGAGTGACAGGTTCACAGCTTTAAGAAGGAAAGAATACATTTTGGTACAATGTTTGTGGCATTACCTTGTCCCATGAAATCACCATCAGCAGTGCCTGAGCAGAGCTGTCATTGCAGGGCTGTAGCTGGTGAGGGGGCAAAGCTGGGGAATGCTGAAGTCAAGGCTTGGAGCACTTCTTATCAACAGAGAAGTGATAAGCTAGAAACCATGAACCAGCTTTCAAGCCCCAAAGCCCTCCTTCAGGTCTGAAGTGGAGTTAACAACCTTCCAGTCAGAGGTAAGCTGACAAGCTGGAACCAAACCTGATTATAATTCAGCTCTTCCAGGCTCCAGCACAGACAGAGGGGCACTGTAATCCCATTGCATCTGCTTCTTGCCGTGGGTATTTTCTGCCATACTTGGGGTATCACTGAGCACAAAAAATGAAACCTCCTGTGAAAGCAGCATTTGTATGATGTTGCAGTGGCTAGAGAGAAATTAGACTTCCAAAAAGTAAAATTCTAGTTGTGTTGAACTGTTACTGCAGAGGCTGAAATTGAAATACTTGTGAAATACTGAGGTAGCCTTGGTAGATTATCAGGTGAGATGCCCAAGGTACAGCTGCAGAAAAACGTGTTTCAGCAGCCAGAGGATCACAGCTAATGCTCAGTGATCTATAAATCATTATTATGAGATTTCTCTATGCAAATGAAATTTATATAACCCTCATCAATTGTAAAAAAAAATCATAAAGATGAAATTTTGCAGCCTCAATGTGAATTAAAGGATCCCTTAACCTGTTTTCAAGATATGTCTTTATAGCTAATTAATTTTTAGATGGAGTGTTCTTTGAAAGAACTAATGGATAGTGAGCATTGCTGATTGATTATAAAATGAGCAGGGGGGTTTAAGAAGTGAGCTGTGAATGTAAAATCACTACCCAGCTTTATCAACCTTGCCATATTAAAATGCTAGACTATGCAACTGCGAGAAGCAGGTATTAATACAGTACCTTTGACGAGTGTATTTTATTTATTTAACATTAATAAATTTATCTTGGTTGGTCTAAAACATGGAGATCCATCAGGTTGTCCTCTGAACTGTGTCTTAGAGACTTCAACTTTGAGAAATCCAGAATCTGGATTCTATAAAATATAACTTTACACATTTATGCGACAGGGTGGGAAAAAACCCAACACAATGAAAACCAGCAACTATGAAGAAAAGGAAAAGAAATGCAATTCATATGTCATGCTGCTAGGACTGCCCTCCAGAGCTGCAAATCCGCAAGGTAACTTTTATTGAGCCATCATTACCAACACTGAGAGCATTTATCAAAAGGCTGCTCAATCCACAATGACCTGAAAACATCAGGAGGAAATGGGGGGGGGTTGTTAAACACTGCCAGCACCTGCAGGACAGTGAGAGAAAGGGGAACAAAGAGCTTACCCGCTTCCTCAGATTGCAGGTGAGTGTGAGGTTCCTGGAGAAGGAGTTTGCAAAAGCAGTGTAGAAGTCCAGCACTTTGAGCAGGGCTTCTCGCTTAATTATGTGCAAATCGCAGTAGGTCAGAGCCCGAACGTTGGCACATGCATGGGCCAGGCTGGTTTCCTTCCAGAAGATATCACCAAACACATCACCTTTACCTGAAAAACAGCAGGGCAGATCTGTTAAAAGGCAGTGCTTAGGCAGAGTTTCTCAGCACGGAGATGACATTTTCATAACCTGTCTTACGCTCCCAATTATCCCAACGCAAGCTCCCAACCATGAAAACTAACAAGGGTAAAAGTTTAAAAATTAGCTGAGGTACTTGGGCATCCTTAGCAGTAGCCCCGGGTTTTTAAGGTATTTATAGATTGCTTTGTGAAGTGTCACAAAGAATAAGAGCCAGATTGGAAAGGTCTCCTTGTAGCTGAAGATACAAGTAATGGATTTTTCAAAGGCTGCCGAATATAATGAGCACTTAACTAATGTTCAAGTTATTGAATATTTCAGGTGTCTGTTCCCAAGTGATTTAGGAGTCCTTCTCTTACAAAAACCTTCTGACATGAGGTTCTTTCATCCTCATGGCTCTACAGTGAGGGGCAGGAGCCAGCTTCCATGGCCCAAGGACCACATTCTGAAGGATGATCTAACATTTTTAATTCAGTGGCAGTGGTAACACTCTTCTGGGAAACCCACCAAACACCTCAGTGAGACTTTTAAACTTTAAATAAACACTTCTAAATCTTAAATAATACAAAAGTATAGTTCTAAACCCAAATTCATCCATTTAAGTAGAGGCTTAGGGTTAAGTCTGTATTTCAATGTTTGCTGAGTAAGAAAGGGTTTGACACCTGAGACACCTAAACGTATAAATACCTTCAACCAGAGGGGAAAATTGCACCTGAAGGCTACTTCTGCACTGGCAGGCAGTGTAGCAGAACAGCTGATTGAGGACTTGGGACTAGTTGTAGCCCAATGCCATGGGCAGAAGACCTCCAGGGACTGGAAGTGCTCTGGTTTAGCCCAGTTTTGTTCCCTCTGCAAGGAATCCACACGCCCCCACACCTGTGCTAGACACTCAAGCAGGAGAAGGGGATGAGGACATCAGATTCAAAATCACACTTCTGACCCAACCAGAACCCCAGCACGGGTGCAGATGGAGATATGCTTTCATGTTTGGACCTTCTGGTTGTTCTGAGAAGAGGTATCAGAAGACACTTTTGAACATTCCAAAGCTGCCTCTTGCTGCCTGGCCATGGGCTGGGCAAGGACCACAGTGTGTGGTTGGTGGCTGACATCTCAAATCCTGAAGCAGAAACCGTGGTACAAAGGGTATTTTTTGTTTCAGAGACATCCCAGCTCTGTATTTCAGCAGTTATTAGAGGGGAACACAAATCAGTCAGTCAGTGGCTATTGATTTCAGGCACCTCCAGAAGCCCCTTGGTGAAAGTTAGGGATTATTATAGTTTTGGCATAAAAAAGGGAGTGAATTTTTGTATTTCCCCTTTTAAGAACTTTTAACATTTTGCTCCACTCTCTTTGGAAACATAAACCAGAGGGGTAGTCTATCCAACCTTATTACTTTTAGGGTTCAGAGGCTCTATTTCTCTATTTCCATTTCTGCTTTTGGTATTGTATACAGTAAAACATATCTAACGTTTCTCAGGCAGAATGAAATAAAATGTGCAAGTCCTTATCTTCCCTTCTCTGTTCTTATTTTCTAACAAATGTCTCTATAACAGAATAATCCCTTAGAAAGGTTATAACTGCATCTCATTGAGCTGCTTTAATTCTACATATTTTGATGTTATTAAAATCAATAACAACACATAACACAGCTGGTATAATTTATAAAACAAGGTGCTTTAAAATGTTTTCCTTAATGCAGGGCATTTTCTAGTAACATTATAATTTATCCAATGTATTGTTCTGAAATTACCTTTTGCAGTTAATTGTCCTTGTCTCAGAGTTCAAAACCCAGTTTACAGACATACTCAGCATAGTTACATAACTTATAGAAAACAGACAATTTCTGAAATGCAGAAAATTGCTTAATGGATTTGCTCTCTGAGGTGGACACAGGACAGTGCTGAGTCCTGCTTTCAGTGCAGAGTGCAGTTAAAAGACAGAGGTTTTACCACTGAAATGTGAGCAAACCACTTGTTCCCTTCTCAAATTTAGGCTAATATGTAGTTAATTTAACCAAGAGGTTGAAAGCAGTGGATGCTTACCCAGAAACTCAGGATAACAGCGTGTTAGAGAATCTGTACACAAATCATGGATAAAAGAAACCAGTATTCCTAAGTTTGAGATGTTCTCATTGTCTTCAGTGTGGCAGGGAACTGCAATGGTTGGGACTTTAGGGCTGAACTTACTCACTCTTCCATGAGCCACCCCTCACTGGATTTGAAGGGTGAAACTCTAAACTCCTCTTACATTGTGGTTTATACTCTTCAGTAAGTACAAAATCTTGGAAGCCTTTAAGGGATCTTGAATTTGACATTTCCCACACACACTTTCTGAGCTTGTTTGCTGGTTATAAATGTGCTAAGGAATGTACAGAATGAAAACAAAACCTACCAGATTCTCCAAAACAACCCGTCTTTTTTTCATAAATACAGAGATTAATGTACTGTACTTTATCCCTACTAGCCGTAGTTCATTGTGCAGAGAGAGGCAATTATTCACTCAGGACGAGATCAGATGTTAGGAAAAAATTCTTAACTCAGGGGGTGGTAAGGCACTGAACAGGATGCTCAGGGAAGCTGTGGGTGCCCCATCCCTGAAATGTTCAGGGCCAGGCTGGGTGGGGCTTTTCAGCAACCTGGTCCAGTGGAAGGTGTCTCAACCCATTCTATAATTCTGAGGTTAATTTTACACACTGAAACTAAATAAAAACAACATTTTCAAGGTTGCAAAACAGAAAATTTAACTGGCTAGGTTTTACATAGCTACCCAGAGACACATACAAGTATTTTTCACTTCCAGAAGATGTTCAGAGCTCCAGGGAAAGTGCTGCTGGGGCTGAGCTGGGAATGCAGAGGTGCTGATGTAGCCTGCATAATTTTCAAAGCTTCTCTCTGGAGATTTATTGAGGCATCCATACATTCCCCCTCAAATCTGCCTTGTCCTGAGTCCTGAGCACCTCCTGATTGGAGGGAGAACTCTGGGAAACCCTCCTGCCCATGCTCACAGTGCCTGAAGCATTGCTGGAAGCAGGAATGCTGTAAATTAGAGTGGGAACTGCTTGCATACATTTTACACTTCACAGAACCATAAAATCCTTTGGGTTGGAAAAGATCTCTAAGATCATCAAGTCCAGCCATTAACCCAGCAATGCCAAATCTAAAACATACCCCTAAATGCCACATCTATAGAATTATGGAATCATTGTGTTAGAAAAGACCATTAAGGTCACAAAAATTCAGATTTTGCAACTGAAAGGAGCATGGACAACAAGAGGACATGTGAAGGGTGTTGGTGGCATGCATAATTTTTACTGAAATAACTACATTGCTATCATTCTAAATACTATGTATGCATGCTTATACATAAAATATACATATATATTCACATAAATATACTTAGAGGAAATCATATGGTGTGCAGCTGTATAACAGGTCAGGATATTTCTATGCACTGTTCTATCTTTTGTATTCTGATAACCTTGCCAAACAGATTTGGGGGGACAGATATTCTCTGCAGCCTTACACCATGGACTGACCTGCCAAATTGCCAGAAAGGAGTTCATGCCTGGACCTTTCAGGCAGAAAAATTCTTAAGGGCTTCATGGAACCCCCCAGGAGCTTGCAGATGGAATTAAAAAGTGCTTGAACTCGGAAACTCTCATTTTAAATGGCATCTCAGAACCTACACGTGTGTTTATGTAAAGACAAAATTCATCCTCCTTCAGATGGGGACAGAAACTGAGCTAATAAATATCCTAGCAGACATAAGAGCTTGATGGAAGAAAGTTTAGGCAGGCAGTTAAAGAATAAATTCTTGGTGGGAAACAGCACTGGGTAAAAAACACATGAAGGAGATCAAGTCTTCTTAAGGAGGTATTTTTTCTGTGCAGTCTTAGCTAATAGACCAGCTACTCTTTAACCATTTTAAAATATCTCCAAAGCCTCATCAGTCATGCTAGCACGAGCCAGACATGATGAATTATGCTGAGTTTCCATCAGGATGCACTCAAACCTTACGTTGCTTACGAAAAACAAAGGCTGATGTTGTTTGAGGCTCAGTAAAACTGTATCACAGAGAGAAAATGTTCATCCAATCAGCTCAAGTGCCAAATACCATGAAGTGATGACAGCATGCACACAAATGGAGGTCATAATTACACATATTGGTGTCTATATCCATAGATATAGACACCAATAGATACAAATCCATATTACTATGTATCTTCAGCAAAACCTTCTGCTGCAGGACAGACATGTCCCAAACTGATGTAGAAACCCAATGAGCAGGGAGTGAATCAGCTCCTGCCACCCAGAGCAGCTCTGTGATGGGCCAGTTCTGCATCTCCTGGCACACGGGGACTGGTTGTACAGGTTTACAAAATGATGCAATATATTCATGGAATAAAATCTGTCTGTGGTTACTAAACACAAAAGATTTCTGTCTGCATGAAATACAGCCCAGTGGAGGGTTGGAAACATTCTGGGGAAGCATCACAGTTTTCTTACTTCACCTTTCTACTTTCTATTGACCACTTTTGGATACAGGCTGCTGGGCTGGTTGGATTTCTGGGTGTCCTGGTTTGAGACAAATTTGGGAGGAAACAAATTTGGGAAAAATAGGGGACACAGGACCATGAAGTCACCCCAAGACACTTGGCTTGGCTGTTGTTTCTGCCCAAAGAGAGTACCTGGGGAAGGTGGGGGTGATGCAGTGGTGCAAATCCATCAGGTGCCCTTCCCATCTGGGACATCACTGCAAGCACAGCCCAAGATGTGCAGAGATGATACTGAACTGTGAGAGAGGTCTTCTTGCCCCTGCCATTGTTTAACCCTCAACTTCAATCTTTTTCTGGGGCATCCAGGAGGGCCAGGACTTCCTTGAAAATCAGATCAAAGCTGATCACTGAGCAGCTTATAAATCCACCTAGATGGGACTGCATGTGAAAGGGCAGGATGACGGGAGAAAACAGCATTTCCAGCCTCTGAAGCATTGTCAAAACAGTCAGTAAAGCAGCAACAACAAGAGGCTGAGCCAAAACCCAGGTCCATGATGGCAAAGGTGCTTTGCATTATTTAACACAGTGCAACCTTCGCCATCTGCACCTGGAAACACAAAGGAATTGACCTTTCTTCCACCATTCAGGACTGCTGCAAGTCCAGAAAGGTTTCTCTCCTTTTCTCTCTCATTTTTTAGTGCAAGTATAATATTACCTCACATCCTTCCAGAAGCCCCAGCTCCTGGAGAAAGGTTATTTCCATTTTGATTTTATGTAGAAATAGGTTTCTTTCCTTCCTGACTGAGCAAATAAACCTGAAAGCATGACCATTCCTACCACCTTGAAAACTCGTAGGGCAAATCAGATTGCCTCAAACTGTTAGTCTGATTTAAAAGAGTTGTACCACACGATTTTTAAATAATTTTCCTATTCTTGTGCTGGCAAGACTTTTGAGTTTTGGCAGTGAAGCATGCAGCTCTAATTCAAAAACTTATCAATTCAGAGAAAAGAATATATCTGACTCTGGAGGCTGTGGATCAAATCTGTAACACACTAGCTGGCACTAAATTAAGATTGATGTTTCTTATCATAATTAACCATCAGGCAGAGACACAAAAATAAATTAAATGTACAAAATAACATGAAAAATTCAGGTTTGTCAGTAAGAACTAATGACACTTTTAAACAAACATCAGTAGGACTACATCTTACAATGCTACTGAAGATGTCTACCCAGACCTGCAAGATCAGACTGATTCCAAGGCACTTAGGAAGAGCTGCACAGTGCAGACCAGCAAATTGCACTCGTTTTCAGACCAGTAACCCTTCAAATATTTTGAAAAATACTTTCAGATTCAGCACTTAAAACCCAGCCTAAATCACATTAATTATTTCAGTTCTGCTAGCTGAAAAAACCCCAACACTTTCCTCTATGAATCATTTTCCTCTTAGTTAATTTAGAGCTTTAACTCATTGGAACACAGGGGACTTTTCCTATAGATGAAATGGGACACAGCCTGTTCTGTAAATTGCAACCAGGTGCATGCTGCTAACCTGGGGAAATGTTCACAATTAGTCTGTCTTGGTTGACTTCCCATGGAAAACAACACAAAAGTTCAATATAAATTAACAAGAGCTGATTTGACACAGGGGTCAATTCTGCCACCTTCATTCTACTTAAGAAACTCAAGCTGTAACTAAACAAATTAAAATCAGGGAATTAGCCACTAATGCTGTGAGATGGAAGTGGACTAACAGGTTTCCATGTCACAAAGTGCATCACATGCACAGTCAGTCTCGTCCTGCACAAAGCACATGCCCAGCTGCCCAGGCATGGAAATCCAAAGTGCTGATGCATGGATAGCAAATATCATCTTGCTAATGCCCATGGATGAGAGCTATGGAGCTCCTGGGATTCCTGCTCACCCAAATAGGAGCTGCTACTTGCTCTTCCTTTAAAGAACTTCTTTCTGTGTGATTTGGGGGGAGTCTCAAACTTTTGACCTTCAAACACAAGTAGCATTAAGAGCAGAAAAACGACACATCCCTATTTTCACCTGCCATACCAAACTCGAAAAGACACTTGCTTTACTCCTTTGATACTGCATCATATCTCCTTCCCAGATAAAAAAAAAATTGGAAATAATTAATGAAGCAGACCTTTAATAAGGTCTGGTTTGTGTAATAACAATTAACTACGGGTTACTCTGGAATTACATGCAGAACATGCTGAAAATTAACATGTAATACATAAAGGCAAATAACTGAATACAATGGGTTCAAAACCCTCAATGTGACTGAAACATGAACTATTAAATTTATATTCTTTCTGACTTGACTAACATACTGAGTTCACTCAGCAGCAACCCCACCAGGATTTCACTGCTCAATATATTTTTATCGCTGTGCAGCTTGAGCAATATTTTTGATCAATTCCTACAATCAACATCTGAACGCAGTGGGCCATTATTTTTCTGCTGAAAAAAACAACTTCTTTAAACCTTGTTAATCAATATGCCCCGTTTAAGTTACTGCACAACTTACACAGCCAGCTGTGCAAATAGCAGGAGCTGGAAAGCAACTTCCAGAGCCACCTGGTTGGCATTGCCACCGATGTGGAACTCCTCATCAAGAGCAAATTCAGGTTAATTGAGGCAGGGTGAATTATGAGGTGGCCTCTGGTAGTGGATGCCTCTTTTCATTAGCCTGGGGACTCCAAACCCCTGGTCCTCCCTGAGATGCTCTGCTGGTAACACGTCCCTGTGCAGAGCAGTGGCACTTAAATTGTTTACTCCTGCTTGAGACGGTGGAAAATTACTGACGTGCCTTCTCAGGGTCACCTCGCTGGCTGGGGAAGTTTGGATAATTAGAGACAAGACTGTTTGCCCTTCTCCATTCTCCTGGCAACTGCAGATGAGTTATGTTCAAATGCCTGTGTCTCCTTTTCCCCAGTGTAGCAGCACCCCAGCTCTGCACGTGCAGGGCTCCCTGCTAGTGCCAGGACCTGCAAAAGCTGGGACACTGCCCTCAAGGAAGGGAGGTAACTAATGAGGGGAACATCATGGGGCACCTGGATATCTCCATTAACGAGTCCTAAAATCTGCAGGTCTACAGTTGGAATCATTCTCTTACTGTTACTGTTTCTGAAACGCTGATTACTGCAGCGGCTGTGCGTTTAATTATCCAAAAATAAGAACAAAATCAAACCGGGGGGAACAAGATGTTACAGTGCTGCAAGTTGCCGTGTCAATCACCAGGCTCCACCTGATTTCAAGCACAGGAAACACCAAAGCTGGTGCTGTTGAGGCAGGGAAAAAGCTGCTGAAAGAAAGGGTGGTTGTTCCATGAAGGTGAAAAAAAGAAAAGCACCTGGATGGGATGCCAAGTGTCTTGGGGACACGGTTTCTGCAGGCAGGGAAGCTGGATGTGCCAACTCACCGTGGCTGTGAGGCAAGGGAACATGATATGGGAAGATGGACAAAGGGAAAAAGCAGGAAGATCATGGAGTGATTCATGCCAGGACCTGAGGGAGGATGAAGCCCTGCACTTCAGATGAAAGCCTAAATGTCAGAGACAGGACATGATGGTTCTTAACCTGTTTAATGCCCCTACGTGACTCACTTTTCATGTATATTCTACATTTTAAAATACTCATCTGCATGTGAGCATGGTTGAAAAGAGCTACAAAAGAACACCCCCTTCTCCCCGTCTCTTTCTTTAAGCAAGGCAAATAACACACTTGTGGTATTGAACCACACCACACTATTATTTCCTCTGCAAGGAGCAGAGGCTGCAGACAGCATGTCCTGTTCATTCCTGCTCTCATAGAGGAAATTAATGAGGACAAGTTTCCAAGGGATACTTATTGCATTTCCTCTACTCTAGGTCACTGCTGGGGGTGGAGAAGATGGACAGATTGGCAGCACAATCCTGTGAGTTGACTTTCTCTGGGAAAACAAGTGTGGCAGCAGATGCTTGGAGCATTCAAAGCAGGTACTGAGGTCTTCCCATTAGTCAGTTCTGGTCTCCCTGGTCTCCCCCTTAGGCAGATTCACGTTCCTTGTGCTTGAACTTCTCAAGGCAGAACAGATCAATAAAAATTATGTTTTTCACTGTCTGATCTGCAGTTGCTATTTCAGGTGCCACAGCTGCCACTAGAAAAGTCTTTGCAACTACATCTGGGAGAGACTTTCTTCCACAAGTGAATTTTCAGGACACATTATCCCGTAATTACTCTGTTCACTATTCTGCTAAATAATCTGTCAGAGCATGAAAAAACTGAAAAAACTGAAAAAACTCTTCAGTGTGTTCCAGGACTAGAGGAAGAAGTTTATCTTGCTTTAAGTTACATTTACACATTCTGCCAATCCCTGTAGTACATGATGAACATGGCTCTGAGTCATGGAAGAATTGAAGACACATTTGGTAATTAAAGGTAATTCATTTAGTCAGGTATGGCTAAAAGTCTCTCTGGTCAAATGGGGATAAACATAGATACTAGATTTAATACATCTAAAAGGTAGAAACAAAAATTTCTTACTTTTGTGTCATTCTTAGCACACAATATTCACTACTAAATGCAATCAAGTTTTGCATGTAATCCATTTAGTCATAGCTCTTAGTTCAGTAAATTACATATTTATTGTTTTCATAGTAAAAATAATTTATTTGTTTAAATATGGCTACTTCCTCTTAAGCTTTTTGTTTTTTAAATAATTGTAAGCAAATATAAGATATCTTCACTGAGATTAATTATAAAAATGAAATGGTCCAGTGAGCTGGAATACAAGGAATAATTTCCTGTGGAAATTGTTGATTTAGGAGCTTTCATCGTTATGACTTCACATTTGAATATGGAAACAGATTCATTCTTACATTAAATCTCTCTTTCTCAAAACCTTAGTGTGCACTAGAACACAGAAAGGTGCAGCAGGTATTTCCAAAGAGCATGGATGTGTGCTTTCCTGAGCTTATACTCCAGCTGGGAGAATCCAAGTGATGCCCTGGGGGAGCTGTTTCCATGCAGCCCCATCCACACACTGCCCAATCCCACCCCAGTCCCAGGCACACACACATTTTTAGGGAAGTCAGGAGCCCTCTGGAGCCACCCTTAGAGGGAATAAGCAGCACAGAGCTTCAATTGGGTCTGACAGCTGCCCTAGGACCAGGAATCCACTGGATTTGCCCTCAGGGAGTGACAGCTCCAGCTCAAAAGAAGGCAAATATTCAACAGAATATGAGTTCTACAGTAAATGGGTCTATTTTAAACAGGCAAGACAGGCTCTGGGTAGTCTTTCTGCAGAGCCACCAGTTTTTTCTCCACATAGTTCTGCCTCTGCAGAGGATTCCTGTCTCCACATTGGTGTTGACCACTCAGTCCCACCATGTGCCACAACTTTCCCAATCCCATAAAAGCTAACAAATGTCTGCACTGGGATCCTTCCCAAAACCAGACAGCACAGTGGAGTGACAGGGTGATTTAAAATTCCCCCATTACCCAGGCTTCTCATGACTGTGGTTTGATATATGGTGTAACCCCATCCCTTTGCAAAGTCAGATCAGACTCATCATTTTCTATAAAGCCAGCTCACTACAAGCAAAAAATTCGCCTCCTTGCAGAGACTGTTTGCAGGTGTTATTCTAGGCTAGAACACAGACAAATGAAAATCCCAGCACAAAGGTTAATGTGGAAATCCTCTTGAGAGAGTAACATAAAACAATGTGCAGGCCGTTTAAAAGATGTCAGGCACACAGATGCCATTCTCTTCTTCCCAGAGACAGAAGCTGTGACCAGTGGGCCATACTGGGCAGAAAGAGCACTCCCAACAGCACAAAAGAGGAAGGATTTGCTTCTAGAGAAGGATCTCTGGAGACACAGCATCTCCATCTTATGACAACTGCTAGCCTCCCACAGTCCCAGCTGATCTTAGGCAAGGCTCATTAATATTCAAACCTCAGCAAAAGAAAACACACACAAGGCATGAGCACTCCAGCAGGGATCACAGTACCTAAAATAGCCACCACCTCGTCGTCCTGGATGACTTCCAAGGATCCTGAGACCACGAAGCAGAGGGCATCAACACTTTCCCCAGCGTGGTAGATGAGGTCCCCCGGGGCACAATGGATGGTCTGGAACTCCACGGCCAGGGCTCGCAGGCAGCCGTCGCTGGCCAGCCGGAAGGCAGGGTGCTCGTTGAAAACCTTCCTGTTCAGGTGCACACAGATGTCTGCTCTCATGTCCTTTGGGCAGATGGAGAGGACCTGGGTAAAGGAAAAGATGGAAAAAGTGATCAGCTGGGGATGTGGCACCAAGGCCACCGGGGTATGAAACAACCGGATGGATGGGACTGAAGATGTGCCTGAGGGGGTGTGGATGCTGAGTGTAAGGAATCAGGCAGCAGCACAGTGTCTGTGTGAAACTAAGTCACATAACTTCCTCACATAGGCCTGAGAAAGTTGCCTGGGATGTTATCAGGAGGAATTAAAATAGTCCTTGGAGAAGGGAAACAATCGCAGGTGTTGTCGCCTGCTGTTTACTTGCAAGAAAATGGTCACGGGATGTTGTTTCTACTTGTCCAGTGATGGTCTTCTCTTGGTTTGCTAACCAATGACACTTTATCCTTTCAGAACTGTCTATAAAAGAGGATTTGGAAGGTTAAACTTTGCTCTCACTTTGCTAACAAGCCAGAGAATCTCACGTTGTTATTTCCATTGTCCCTAATATAATAGCGATGGGGAGGGTCTTGAAATCCATCCATCCATCCATCCATCCATCCATCCATCCATCCATCCATCCATCCATCCATCCATCCATCCATCCAT